>LPNX010531732.1:188983-221432 GCA_001517045.1 Pseudotsuga menziesii | reverse complement strand
ATATATATATATATATAAAGAGAGAGAGAGAGAGAGAGAAGTTTGAAAGGTGCAAAACTTATATGGACTTGTTTAAAATGTGATGAAGGAAACATTGGGAAAGTGGCACTAAGATGAAAACATAAGAAATGAACTTCCTATACATTGAATTCAATTGGGAAAATGTTAGGAGGTGAAGTAATGATCCGGGAGGGTCTAAAAAGGCCAATTTTCAAAATCATCATATTGCAAAAAAAATAGTACCATCTCGAAGATCTCTTCAAGCCGATTCCAATGGTGCAAACAGTGTGTCAAACGGACTCCGGATGCAAAAGATATTGCGTTTTGAAGTTTATCCCCAACAGGGAAAATTTTGGCTGAAGTGCCACATGGCACTCCCTCAAGCTGCCACGTGGTAGTCAAAAAGTGCATTATTCTGACATGGCATGATGATGTGGCATGATGAATGGCATGATGATGTGGTATGATGACATGGCATGCTGATGTGGCATGATGCCATGGCATGATGATGTGGCATGATGAAGTGGCATGATGACTAGCATGCATGCATTTGTGCTTGAAATGAGTTTTAGGACATTCATGCATTTACTCGTGAGAAATTGTAAAATGATTAATATTTGAAGTGAGTGGAAAAATTACTCACATATTACTCATTTATTTTATTCCTTGAGTTGTTATGAAGTTAATGCATGGTTGTAACCAAAAACAAATATGCCATATTTGTAAAGAAGTTGTAACAAGTTGGTTTATGGTTGAAAAACCAACATGCTATTTAAAAAGGGGATTTTGTTATGTAATGGATTATTGTTGGATTTTTTAAATGTCATGATGGGGAAGTAACTAAATGTGAAAACCCATGGGCATGTGGGCATGAACCATATTTTTGGTTTATGTTCTTAAAAGCCAAACCAATTTGTAACTAATCCCAATTTGGAGAATCACATGTATCATGCCACCAAGAGTAGCTTCTCCTATTTAAGCACTTGTCATGTGCATTTGAAAGAAGCTCAAGTTTGGAGAGATGTAGCCCATAGAGGAAGCAATCATCTGAGAGGCCCCATTGGGGGTCTCCATTGGAGAAGCTCATGGAGAGGCTCCAACCTTGTAGTTCCAGCTCAGAGAGCAAGCATGGCTCCATCATGTCCGAAGGTGATCCAACGTAGGAGACAAAGAAGCAGATTCAGTTCGAGGAGGCAACATTTCAATTTGCATTTGAAGGCATTAGCGACCATCTACACTCTCATCCCGAAGGACAAAGGTGAAGGGATTGGTTGGTAAGAGTGTGACTTTGGTTTTATTGATGCACTTGTCATGCAAACATATTGTCATCTATTGAGACTATCCTACAGAAGATCGTGTGACGTAGCTCTAGGTTCGTGGCTTGTTGAGTCAGTTGAAAGAGTGTGATTTGCAACATTATGCAAGTCTTTGATCTGCTCGAGGTTCGTGGCTCGTAGAGTCAGTTGAAAGAGTGTGATTGGATACATTGGGAAAATATATTCATGTCCAAGTTTGGAAACTTCTCGAGACAAAGGAGGCAGGCATTTGCTTGCTTGATTTCTGCAGTCTTCGATTGAGTCCTATAGCTTGTGCACTTATGTGACCCATCAAAGGCAGTTATGGTGCGGCGGTTGAGACGAACAGATGATGAAGACTCTGCAGGTGAATTTGTTGTGATGTATCTTATGTATTTGTGCATCTTTGCAATGGATTGGTCACTCTATTTTGGAGTAGGCCCGGAGATGTAGCCAGGAGATCTGGTGAACTCCGTAATCAAATCGTGTCCCTAATGTGCATGAATGATTTTTCATTTTCATGTGGATGATTCTATGTTACACACTTATATTATGCTCATGTTCACTTGCACTAACATCAGAAAAACGATCCTATTGGTCCCAATTGTTTCGAGCGGGTTCGATGACTTTCCGGGCTCTCCCCCGGGATCAGATCAAGTAAATATTCATATCTCCAATATGTTTCCTAAAGAGTGGTACACAAGTTGTTAGAGAAAAAAATATCTCCATATAACTTCATGAATCTTGAGGGCCAAACCACACTCATTTTGACCACCTAAGTCAACCTAGAGATTCTTCTAAACTCTAAGCATCCAAAACTACATCTTTTATGTACAAGAAAACTCTAATGTCCATCCTTATATAAGTTAGGTTCATTCCTAGATTTGGGGGAACCTCCCGTGATTTGGGGAGTGTTTTTGTAATGCACCCTAGTACTACATGGCCACACAAAACCCATCAGTGGCCAAGAACTGTCATGGAGCTCTATACGGGATACACAATTTTAAACAAATAACTGAAATCATTTAAACAATTCAACAACGATCCACCACACACTCGAATAATGTGGAAATGTAGAACTAAAAACAACTTATACAAGGTTAAATAGACCTTAAACATGGATTAAAAATCATTAATCAACAACCAAAAACGTTTAAACAACACTTAAAAATATTCAACAACCAAGATTAACCACAACAGACAAATCCAATGGCTTAAATCCGGCTTTGATCCTCCCCTATTGATCCTGACCTTATCGTGTTGATTCTTACTTTCCCACGCCGATCCCGACAATGACAATCAGAATTTGGAACTCTAAAGAAATCAGAGAAAAAAAAACCTCCCCTCCCGACTTTCGAGTTCCAACGTCGATAGTTGGGAGTTGACACGCCAATGATGAAAACACATTCATCCTTCTCGACTTCTGACTTCAGACGTCAGTAGTCAGGAGTTGGCATTGATATACAAAGACTTCAAACGGACGCTCTTGACTTCCAATTCCAAACATCGGCCCTTTAGTAGTCAAGATTCATCATGAACATGAGAAACATAATGAAAACCACCCCCGATTTGCAATTTTTGATGTTGGCACATCGTAATTCGAGGGTCAGAAACATCGTAATCAATGATCATGATCACATTGAAAAGGTTATCAACGGTCATGATCACTCTGATCTTCCAAAGAAACACTTAGCCATTTTTTAACAAAACGAATAAGGAAAGAAACATGTAAGTGAACCAGGGTTTCTCCATGGCTTGGCATCGAGAGCCCCAACCACAAATCATTTGTTGGACCTAGGAAAATATAACCAGAAAACTAATCGAAAAGATGAATATTTCACTCACAAGATGAGGAACATCCATGACAGAATGAGCTGTGAACAAGGAGGAATAAAGAAAGTCGAAAGGAAGAGTTTGATTTATTTTGGGTAAAGAGTGAGTTAGACTAAAAGCTTGCTTTTAGTAATAAAGCATGATTGTAATCCGAGTCGATAGTGCTTATTTTCTGAGATGTAACGATATGTATTAAAATAGAAATACAACATTTTGGTTAACAGTTGAGAGTCATTGGACAGTTGAAATCAAGAAGTATAAAAGAAAAAAAGTTTATAAAAGCATGAACCCGAGTTGTGTGTGGATCGATCGATGAATGAGGGGATCGACCCAAGCTGTGGGAGAATTGGCTATCCAAAAGAGAAGAGAAGAAATACAGAGAGAGATAGACCAAAACCAGAGAGAATGAGACGATAGAAGAATGTATGAATTGTAAAGAATATCTAAAGCAAAGTCTGGAAGTTGAGTACACAGACCAAAGGTGTCAAACCAATTCTCATGCTAGGTGAAGAGCACCTTTGTGGTTTTTATTGGATGGGTTTCCATGTTATATCTTGTCTATGCGTGTGTCTGATATTTATGTTTCTACAGAATGCATATTTGTTGTGAATGGGCCGATATAAGTGTGTTGCACAAACTCTGTTGTGAATGAACTTATATGTGTGTGTGTGTCACACATCAAATAAGTTAAACATGTGTTAATGCTTTATGTTATATTTTGTTATATATATGTTAATGGATCGATAGATGGTTCTCTTGAATGAATATATGCGAACATAGGTTTAAATTCCTGGTTTCAGTCGAGTGATATGATATTTTTGTAAGAAGTAAATCCTCGACATAACTGCATAAACCTGGTTCTGGAAGTCCCCATAAGACATCTCAGGTGAGACTTCATCTAAGTCGCAGGTGTTGCCAACGAAGTTCTCTTTTGTCGAGATGATATCTTGGGTTTTTTTGATGAACAAAGGATTTGGACTTGGGTTGACCGAAAGTAAGCCAACAAATGGTTCATTCCAGGGACCTTGAATCATTCCGATGGGGATATGTTATGGCATCTGACGAAGCCAAAAATTCAATATTGGGTTGACTATAAACAACTATAGTTTGCACGGAAGGAAAGTGAAGGATCGCGACTAAGCCCGACTCAATGGTTGGAGAGATATATTTATACTAACATTCCTGATATTTTGTTTAGCGAATTTCCCGTCATATTGCATGAGTGGTGTCACGTCCCCATCCCTCAATCCGGCGAAGAGGACGCGACGAGCAGACCAATCACAACATCAAAGGGGCAAACAGCCCATGAACATAAACAACAGTCAATAATGCTGAAAATTGCAAGTTTAAACAACATGCATAACAGGATGCACAGTCCATCATTTTACATGCACAATTACTCAATGCATAATTCTTTCATCAAACAGCGGAAGCAAACATACATTCCAGCATTAATCATGTTCATCATTATTCATTTACATCAATATAATTGCAGAGATAGAATAGCAGCAATACTTATCTGTTAATGAAGAATTCACCCGCAACCAGCTACGTCGCTGCAACGTTCCACCCAACCATAGGCCAGCTTGCTCATCTATCTCTCAGTAACACTGCCACCCCCGAGCTGGGCATGATTCCTCCGGACTAAGGGTCAATTGCAGGCTTATACATAGCCAAGGGGCACAAACAGCCAAACCAACACTGCTGGGTTTCACAGGCTTTCCACAAGCAAGCCAAGCCAGCACAGTCCAAGGCTCAACCACTGCATACCAGCAGCAAAACAACTTCATTCACTACTCTGTGATGAAGGCACAACAACAGGGTGGCAACCCCAAACCAAAATGAGGCACAGCTGAGCCCACAATGCAACACGGAGTTGTTCTTGGCCCTAACGTGGCCAAAACAACTCAGCAACCACACCCAAACCAGGGTACTTCAGCAACCCAATTCACCCACGAAACACACAGTGGTCCCAAAACGAAATTGGACACCACAGCCAACAAAACGCAGGGAAAAAAACTGCCCATCCTGGGCAACGAAATCAACAGGAAAACAGATACAAACCGAGCTGGGGAAGAAATTACAGTCTCCCAGCCTGTAAGTGAGCGTGAGCAACAATGCAAAACCCACAATCATCCCGTGAGTGAGGGATACGACCACACTATCCACAAATCCACAGAAGAAAACTGCTGCGTGGGTAAATCCGGCAAAATCCAGTGCGTGAAGGCAAAAACGGGAGGAAAACCCCAGTGCGTGAGAATGCACAGCAATAGAGGTCCTGCGTGAGGAGAAAACAAATCCGATTTTGCCTGTGGATGAACAAAACAACAGCAGGGACACGAATTACAGTGCGTGGGTGCTTCAGCAACTCGTGGAGCCCCAAGAAAATGTCTGCGTGAGACCAAAAACGCCCCCAAAACCTCTGCGTGAGAAGCAAACAGCCAAAAACGTGGTGAGAGTGAACTCCCCAGGGAAGAGTGCGTGAGGGTGAAGAATGGGCAGACGTGGGTGGAGTGAGCAAGTGGGTAAGGCTGACAGCCTACCACAACCACCACCACTTCAGTAATAACTTCCCTCAGCCATAACTCCTCAACCACCAGCTGAGCATTAAAGAGGTTGACAAGGTTGGATGAGGCAAAAGGTGACAAACAACAAAGGTGACAAAACATGGGTTTTCCCCCCATAACCAAGGTTTGACATCCCCCACCCCTTATCCTTTGGAACCATGCCCTTTTCATTCAACGTTGCACTGTCGTAGTTGGTTGTGGTTTATTTTAATTGATGTACGGGTTTACATGATGCCAAATTAAAATGTGCTGGATAGCACAACATACCATCGGCAATTATCCCCATTGCCGAAACATACACAGCCAAATCGATGGTGGGGCTTTTGCCTTGAGCTCCTCACCACGATTAATTACAACATATACATCATGCAAACGGGGTCAAAACCGGGGATGTGACAAGTGGTTGTCAAAGTTAGCAACCTAGAAGAAAACATTATAGGGTGGAGAACCGACAGAGTGGAGTCCTCAACTGATCCAGTGGCTGAAAAGGGGGAGAAATCTTATATCTAGGGCTATCGACTTTTGGTTCAATAATATTTTTAGAGGATATACACAGAAATTTCATTCAACACAATAAATTCATTCAGTGAAGTGGAAAGATAATTTTTCCAAGGACCGCAAGGTTTATATATGAAATATTTGACGTTGTGGATCAAGATGTTGGTTTGTGAGAAAGGGATCCTAAGAATGGAGTCCGATAAGTAAATAATTATGTACGGAGACCCGAGATATGTACCAAGAAATATTGTGAGTAGGATGGATAGGGATAAACTGAGATGTTTTTGGGTAACAGTGAGACTGATCTAGAAGATGGATTCCTAAGGAGTGGAAGAATATTTCGGTAGGGAAAGATAAGAAGGACTGCAACATGAAGAGGAAGTTGTAGTGCGACCAAAGAAGAGGAATACTAATTTGTATCTCACCTTGACGAAGGATATTGCGACGAATAAGAGAAGTACCAGCTTATATATGAAGAAGACGAAGAAATAAGCACCATATCTAGATAAATATTATGGCATACATGCAACCCCATGTACATCACCTGAGCTAAGATCTAGAAACACATCACCCAGTGGTTCTGGTAATATGACTAATAGTAATAGTGGAAATAGCATTCATGGAATTCCCACTAGCGAAATCTTCAGTTCGACAACCCCAAGAGTAAATAAAATGGATGGAAATGATATAAAGTTACAAATATTTATTGTAAATGGGTTAGAGCATCTTGAGCAACATTGGTTTCTATGCAAAGCCGTATGGATTGTGTGATACGTCCAAGAAAAGTCCATTAAGAAATCTTAGATGATCACAATCCTTAGAGGTCGTGTGTTGGACTGGTACATGAAATTCTCTATGGTTCCAGCAGGAATTCCATAGAAGACATTAGATCAAATATGGACATGATTGATAGATGAATTTAAGCTAAAATCTTAGTCGTAGTGCATTATGAAAATCAAATAAATTAAATAATTGCGTACGGATTCTATTTGGGACTTCGACCAAAGATTCAAGAATTTGATGGCTAAAGTAAGTTTTCAGATGTCGGATGTCCAACATAAATAATGGTTCATCACATAGATGCTATGACATATATGTATTCCCTTAATGCAATAGAAGATCATATCATAGGCGAAGCTATTGAGCTTGCCATGAAGTTAGAAGCCTCACCGATTAGAGAAATTGGTGCAGGAATCATGAAAATACAGTCGCATCTCACCAACCTTATGTTGAAACTTTAAGATATCAAGAAACTAAAAGAAGTACAAGAAGAAATTAGGTGTACCATATGTATAACCGAGGGACACCATAAAGATTCATGTTCGACATTTATGAATTATGTTGCATCAGGAGCACTGAATCCGATAAATACACAAGGAATTCCTTGGTGTAGAATCTATTAGACCAAAGTACATTAGTTGGAGGCATGCTTATACTTACAAAATATAGTTTTTCGGGTACACAGGGTACTCTCAAAAGAGCGAACACCTTGAGCAACCGCTTCACACAAATAGATCACAGATCAACACACCGATGTTTGTCACATTGTTAAAACCCTTGAGAGGGAAACAGTCCACGCCCCATCCAAATAGCTACTTTGAGCAATTTATTATGCAAAAGAAAGAAAGTTACATGAGCTTCTCATAATCGATCAACTAGCCAAGGACCCTCTATGCTCTTTAAATAGAGATCATAGACCAATCGAGTGTTAAGCCACGGATCAATGGTAGGTATGATCTAAGAGAAGTTGAACTGTTGGATCACTCTATGTCTAGAACATATTGTGACCGTTGGATTAGAATATCTACAAATGCACACTAATGCATACTAAAGAAACACACTTTTACCTAACGGATATATTACGTAAGTTGATCTTAACTAACTCCTAAGTGTCTAAATATCCTAAAACCCCCCCTTAAGAACAACTTGGGATAGGATTGAAGGATTTACAAAAGTGACACTATTAGGAGAAGGAAGGAGGCATTAGAGCCTATCCCCCATTAAGGACATATTCTTGAACTCCTAACATAGACCGAAGTTTAGAAAACGTCACTTTTGTAAGAGACTTAGTGAAGATGTCTGCAACTTGATCATCTGTAGGGAAATAGAGCACTTCAATAACACTATCATGAATAAGATTTCTGATGAAGTGCATGTGTAGCTCAATGTATTTGTTGCGCTAATGTAGAACTGGATCTTTAGCAAGCTTGATGGCACTTTGATTGTCGCACCAAAGTGGAGTAGGCTGTCGCTGCTCGAATCCAAACTCTGAAAGGATATTTCGAAGCCATAAAGCTTCCTGACTGGCATTAACTATGGCTTGATATTCAGCTTCTGCTAAAGAAAGAGCAAGAGCTTGTTGTTTCTTACAAGCCATAGTGATAGGTCCAGATCCCAGAGTGAAAACATAACCTACAGTAGACTTTCGATCATCAGGATCGCTGGTCCAATCTGAATCAGTGAAACTAACCAACAAAGGTTCCCCCCATGTACTGTAATGAATCCCAAACTGAATTGTACCTCAAATATATCGAAGTATTCTTTTTTTCTACTTTCCAGTGACTTTCATGAGGAGTTTGCATATAACGAGCAGCACGACCAACAACAAAGGAAAGGTCAAGATAGGAATGAGTCAAGTATAAAAGACTACCAACAAGCTAACGATACAAGGTGGCATCTACTTCAGGGGAAGTACAAGGGGCAGAAAGTTTGACTCCAGACTGGAAGGGAGAAGGGGCTGGTTTACAATCTTCCATGTGGAAGCGATGAAGAAGGTCACAAGTATACTTAGACTGGGAAAGAAATATTCCTTCTTTGGTTTTCAAGACTTGGAGACCAAGAAAATAATGCAAATGTCCTAAGTCGGACATTTCAATTTTTTTCTTAAGACTAGATTTCACATGGGTTATAAGTTTAGGGTCACTACCAGTAAAGATAAGACCATCAACATAAAGAACAAGTATGATGAGATGGTTTCCTACTTTCTTGGTATAGACATTAGGGTCAGAATGGCATCTAGAAAAATCAGTGTCAAGGAGAAAGCTCTCCATTTTGGCATACCAAGCTCTAGGAGCTTGCTTAAGGCCATATAAGGATTTCTTAAGGAGACAGACAAGGCTAGAGTTATCCTGAACATATCCAGGAGGTTGTTCCATGTAAATTTCCTCCTATAAATCACCATGTAAAAAGGTAGACTTGACATCCATTTGATGGACTTCCCAGTTATGTAAGGCTGCAAGGGAAAGAACAAGGTGGATGGAATTCATTTTTGCGACAGGAGCAAAGGTTTCATTGTAGTCAATCCCTTCAACTTGGGAAAAACATTTGGCAACTAACCTTGCCTTAAGTATTTCAAAACTTCCATATGATGCATACTTAGTTTTGTAGACCCATTTACATCTGACAAGTTTTCTTCCCTTTGGAAGAGGAACAAGATCCCAAGTATCGTTCGCCATTAAGGAACGATATTCTTCATCCATAGATGCATCCTAATATGGATTTCTTGAAGCTTCTACAAAAGTTTCTAGATCATGATTCTCGAAAACTTGAGCCAAAAGAGAAGAGGCTCGCTGAAACTGAGAACGTGTTCGACGTTGATCTCTAGAATCACCGGCAAGATCACCAGTTGCTTCACATGTTGAACGGACCCATCGAGGAAGCATTGGTGCTGGTGCAACTAGAGGAACATGAGTAGGCAGAGGTGGATTTTCATCCTCACTGTCATCATTAGAAACTGGAGTTGGAAACCTATAAAGGAAGTTGTAAGAAGAAGAAGAAGGCGCAATAATTGAATCAGGCTCGCAGGCCAAAGATGGCACACCCGCCAAGTTAGGCTTGTAGGCCAAGAGATTTTCATCAAATTTAACATCTCTTCTAATGATTGGCTGGAGAAGTCTATAACCTTTTACATCTTCTGAATATCCAACAAGTATGCACTTTTCACTTTTAGGCTGCAATGCTTTCCGTTTTTCATCTGGAATGTGAGCCCATGCTTCATAACCAAACACACAAAAGTGACTTACATTTGGTTTAATTTTACTCCATGCTTCTTCTGGTGTTATACCTTGTAAAAATTTAATCAGTGTGCGATTAACTATGTAATTTGCACAATTTATGGCCTCAACCCAATATTGAAGACTTAGTCCCTTATATTGGATCATACAATTAGCCATTTCTTTTAAAGTGTGGTTCATCTGTTCAGCTACAGCATTTTGTTGTAGTGTATATGGAACAGTTTGTTGTTGTTGGATTCATTGTTCAGTGCAAAAAGTAGTGAACTTGTTGTTAACATATTCTCCTCCATTGTCAGATCTTAACTTAATAATTTGATGACCAGATTGTTTTTCATCAAGGGCCTTGTAGGCCAAGAACATGTTAAATACTTCGTTCTTAAGTTTTAGGAAGTAAACCCAAGTGCGTCTTGAGTAGTCATCAATGAAAGTTAAGAAATATTTGAAACCAGAAAAAGAAGCAGATGGAAGAGGACCACACAAGTCACTATGCACAAGCTCCAAGGGAACCGAGGTGTGCCAAAAGGCACATTTGTCAAAACTGTCCCGATGATGTATTCCGACTACACAACCAGAACAAACACCATCCTTGCAAGATACCATCGAAATACCAGTCACCATATTGTCTTTACATAGTTGTTGCAATGAGCGATAATTTAAATGACCAAATCGCTCATGCCAAAGTTTTCTCAAGTTATCACTATGAGCAACAAAAACTGAAGGAAAAGGTGATGACACAAAGTTGTTAAATTTGTACAACCTGGTAATATCATCAACAGTTCCAGTAGCAAGGAAATTTTGAGGATTTTTAAAATCCTTGATTACAACTTGGTGAGGTGTAAACGTCACAGTCTTGCCTTCACCCAAATGAGTAATTTGATAGACTGATAACAAATTGCAGGAAATTTTTGGAACATATAGTACATCACTGAAATGACCATTTTCTAGTAGAACTGTTCCCAATCCTACAACACTTAGAGATCTATCATCACCAACAAATATTTTTTTGGTGTTACATTCATGCATAGTAGAAAATATGGCTTGATCCTTAACAATATGATAATATGCTCCAGAATCAATGAGCCATTCATTTGAAGTAAAAGAAGAAGATGCAGTATAAGAGTAACAAGAAGCGCAAAGTGCATGTCCATGAGAGTTAGATTCTTAAGACGAATCTAGGCTGATGTGGTTCTTCTTCATTGCTGCTTCCAAGGTTGCCATCTTCTTGAAACACTTAGATTCATCATGATTATCTTTCCCACAAAAATTGCAATGATGCTCAGTCTTCTTTCCTTTTGGCTTGGATCCTTTGTCATTTTTTAAAGAAGGAGCTGACTAAGAGGGTTTGGGACCCTTGTTGTTTGGATTATTATTGTGAAATTTTTGTTTCTTGGGAGGCTTGGACTTTTCTTTCTGTTGGGACAATAAGGCTTTCCTAGATGTATCTGCATTGTTAATTATTCCAAGATGAATGAGCTTATCTTGCTCTCTAATTAAGGAATCACAAAAGGATTCAAGACTAGGCTCTTGATAGCTAGCTGCAGTCAAGGATTCTTTCATGGAGTAGAATGTAGATACAAAAATAGAATATGTAGGTCCAAGTTTGGAAAGAATATGGTAAATACATTGTTTGTCTTCTTTCTTAATCTTGCATTCTGCACATAAGAGTCTAAGAGTTTTATACTTAGATAAATAGTCTTGAATGCATGAAAAATCATTTGGATTATAGGGAATAAACTCATCCTCAAGTTGATGACCCTGAATTTCATTATGTTTACCAAACACAAATTCCAACTTTTCCCAAGCTATATCAGGTTCATCAATTCCAGATATGTGGAATTGCAAATCAGTAGAGATTAACATCCCAATAAATCCACGAGCTTCATCACATATATTTGCAATTTAATTTTCTTATCATCATTAGTGGGTTCTCTTTATTTCCCTGAGGTTATCCTGAAAAGTCCCTTACTTCGCAGAACATCCTCCATACGAGATTTCCATGAGAAATAGTTAGAACTTGTAAGCATAATATCAGAAGGGGCGGACATACTGTAAAATAATATCTGAAAAAACAGAAACTAACTATCTAGATGTAAAGAGCTCGAAAAAATATGCGGTTTAAAAAAAAAACGGCACTGAAAACTGATTCTCGATGATGAAGTTATGCTTGATCAAAGAAAATGTTGAAGATGTCCCCAATAGTGACGTGGCAGATATTAACTTGACCAACTAAAAAAAAGAACCCCCCTCTTCCCAAGATCAACCTTTGACAATCACTTTACAATAAAGTTGTTTTTAAGTGAATCACTTTTGCAGAATAAGTGATGTTCACTTTTACAATAATGTTACTTTTAAATAGTGCGGCAATAAATTAAAATACTTAAGTAACTCACTTTTTATTTTATTTTAGTTATGTGAGATGCACTTTTACAATAAAGTAACTTGAAAATAGAAATTGCATGCACTAAAAAGTAGCTTAATAAGACTTGAACTCAAGACCTATTAAGGAATAAAACAACTTTGGACCAAGTGAGCTAAGTTTAAAAGGTACGTAAAAAAATGGAAAGAGGAAGGGGGATTTTTTCTTTTTTTTTCTTTTCTCTTTCATTCTTTGTGCTTGCCTTTTTTTCCTGCAAATCACAAAAAAAAAACGAAAAACAAAAACAAAAAAGCTTTTTCCACACAATGGAGTTAGATCTTGGTTAGCTTACCTGGAAAGTCTACGTTTTCAAGTTTTCTCATTGTTTCTGATTTGCCATGATCGCATAAGGTGCACGACAAAGAGCATACGTAGCCGAGAAGACAAGAAAAAAAACTTTCCCTTATTGTTTCTGATTCGCTGCGATCACACAAGGTACACAGCAAAGAGCATACGCAGCCAGGGAAGGCAACAGTCCGAGACTAAAACAATAAAGATCTAATAATAAAACTGATAAAATATGAGAGATTTAAAAATAATAAAACAAATTCGTCCCTGTAACATTATACCTTTAGATTTGCCGAAATGGGTGTTTCTGGAACAAACGGAAACAATTTTCGATGAAATGAAAACTATTTCTCAATGGAAACGGTGCTCCAGACGCAATGGAATAGCTCCCATAGGACACAAATGCATAGAAAATATAGAACCAGAAACCCTTTCAAATTTTCGGCAACATCGGTTCTAGATCTTTATCAAAACTGAAAGAGGCTCTTCATAAATGCTCTGATACCATGTTAGGGTACACAGGGTACTCCCAAAATACCAAACACCTTGAGCAACTGCTTCACAGAAATAGATCACAGATCAACACACCAATGTTTGTCACGTGGTTAAAACCCTGGAGAAGGAAACAGTCCATGGCCCCAGCCAAATAGCTACTTGGAGCAATTTATTATGCAAAAGAAAGAAAGTTACATGAGCTTCTCATAATTGATCAACTAGCCAAGGACCCTCTATGCTCTTTAAATAGAGATCATAGACCAATCGGGTGTTAAGCCATGGATCAATGGTAGGTATGATCTAAGATAAGTTGAACCATCAGAT
This sequence comes from Pseudotsuga menziesii, assembly GCA_001517045.1. Classification (NCBI taxonomy): domain Eukaryota; kingdom Viridiplantae; phylum Streptophyta; class Pinopsida; order Pinales; family Pinaceae; genus Pseudotsuga; species Pseudotsuga menziesii. The sequence goes on along the minus strand of LPNX010531732.1, from coordinate 207,703 downwards.
CACTCTATGTCTAGAACATATCGTGACCGTTGGATTAGAATATTTACAAATGCACACTAATGCATACTAAAGAAACATGCTTTTACCTAACGGATATATTACACAAGTTGATCTTAACTAACTCCTAAGTGACTAAATATCCCAACAATAGTAAGTGCACCAACAAGTGTATATTGAAAATTCTATCAATCAATAGGAGAGGACGAGAAAGATTGTAGATCATATCAGCTACTGCAAGAGAAAATAGTTGATACCTATCAATGAAGAATGATGAACAGATGTAGGATGAGCGAGATCATAATCAATATCCATAGACTCAATAAGCTTAAGCTCAATACCCACGGACACAATACCCTCAACCTAGGGGGGGTGGAATTTTTAGAGGGCGAGGATGAGGAGGATGATTTGGTCACGGAAGATTCCAAGTTATATGTTATAATTGTGGACACATTAGAGGAATTTTGGGGTCTAAAATGGGCCTCCTAAGGAAAATAATAAAATAATAGTTACAATAATAAAATAATATTGATTAATTTTGGAGGAAGAAAGAAAAAAACTACTTTTTGTGTTCTTATTTTCGACATATCTCCCTGTGTTTTTACTCAAATTTCGATCGGGAGAGCTCATTGGATGTGGAATTTGATTCTGCATCCAACGAGTACCTATACTGCATACTTTTGACAGACCCCACTACCCCAAAAACAAGAAATACCTGAAAAAACGTGATGATGATGTAACGTGATGATGACATCATCATCACATGATTTCAGGTATTTCTTGTTTTTGGGATAGCGGGGTCCATCAAAAGTATGCAGTGTGGGTACTCTTTGGATGCAGAATCAAATTCCGCATCGAACGAGCTATCCCGATCGAAATTTGAGTAAAAACACAATGAGATATGTCGAAAATACGAACAAAAAAAGTAGTTTTTTTTAATGACAAATATGTCAATTCAACCATTATGGTTGACTTATTTTATTGAAATTCTATTGGTTCTTGAATTCCAACTCACAAAAACTTATTTTGCCACGTTTTCTTATCAGGCCCATTTTAGACCCCAAATTTTCTCTAATGATCTTGTACACTTTGACAGAGAGTGCATGAATCCTACGATGACCTATTTGTACTATAAAGCACTCGATCATATTGTCGAGCAATTTCCTTAGTTGATTTCTAAATGAAAAGAAAGAAATGTGGGAAAGCAGAACCCATCGCAAAATTCAAATCTAGACATATAGAATATTTATGCTGAGCTGTAGGAACCAAATATTGTTGTGGTAATAAGAGGAGGTGTTGCGACTGGAGCAGATCAAGAAGCACCATATGGACAACCGAGAGTGAGGCCATCACAACAAAAGAATATTCCCTTTGATGTCCAAAAGGAAAATAAGTATTATGGGATGCACGACATGAATTCGTTGATGGAATCAAGTTTCAACTTCTGTTGTTGTAGCAATGAAGGATCGATATTGGAAATGCCTCATTGATTCGACCAACTGTTCTAGAAGAAATAAACATAAAAGGTTAATAAATTAGAAGGAATTATTTAAAAGTTTTTTAGCACTAATACGAGATAAAGATGCTGTCGCAGAAATAATGACTTCAATAGAATAACCCCAAGTAGATGTGCGACCAGAAAGGAGGGTTAACCCTATTGGGAAATATTGAAAACTGGTCGTGAACTGAGAATGACTGCCCAAATAGGAGATTATGATATGGACTATATTATTCTCCACTTGGGCTCCGATGTTAACATGATTAATAGACAAACATGGGAAAGTATGGGAAAGTCGAGACTACTATGGTCTCCTATCCATTTAAGATTAAAAAATCAGTCGAAGGTTTTACCTATCGGTCAAATGACTTAGGTTCCCGTTGAGATAGAAGGACTGTGCACTTATGCAGACTTTAAGGTGATTAGCATTGTTGATGAAAAGAATCTGTATCCTATGCTTATGGAGATAGATTGGGCCATTGATAACCAAACTATTATCAATTTCAAAAAGAGGATATTAACATTTGAAGATGAAGAGCTAAGGGTGGTCGCACTGCTTGATCCTTTAGAAGGCTAAAGGTATGTCAAGTAGGTAAATAATGAAGGACAAGATGGATAATAGGAACATATATACAATATTACATCTGAAATGGATGATTATGTGAATCTGATGGCCGACATATAACTCAGTGGTGAAACATTAGTTCCTACACATCAAATTCTAGAGAGGCTATGGAAATCTAGCAGAACTGACTGCATGAAGTGTCAATGAGAAGATGCAAAAGAATTACAATTATTTACAAAATATGTGTGACAGGTAGGTATCAAGGTATGTGATATACCTATATATGAGGGTTTTCCTAACCTGGATTATATTCTGACAGAATTTGAAGAAAAAGTAACAGAACCTTAACACCTGTTAGATTTGGATTTTTCATTGAAGGATACACCTTCCATATGGTGGGTCAGGCATAAACAATCTATATCAGAATGGCCTCAATGTCGAAGATTGATGGAATTCTGATTTGGAGAGAAGATGATATACACTAGTCATAAATACACATGATTAACTAATCATGCCGACCACATTAAGTACTGTTGTCTGACATGGGAGGCATGTCCATGACATGAATGGGTCCACCATTTTATACACACATTGGACATGATACCAAGGAACTGGTATATGTTGGTTGAGCTGTGACGAGGAATACTTGACTGGGAAGAACTAGCTTCCATATTTACACATACGTTTGAAATTGTTGATGATCATCCTTTAGATGATGCTACTCTACAAGCAATCAAGACGAAGATCTTTGAAGATATTCCGGTGTCAATGACAAATTTTAATCAAAGCATCGCAATAGTCCAGCACTAGATGGAGTGCTATAATGTATTAGGAGAACTTGATGATGATGATCCCCATGACATAAATATTATTGAATATGAAGGTACTCATGCGGTGGAAGGATCAGGTGTGGCGAGTGACAAGTTTCTGAATCTGTTGAAAATAAAGAAAGTAATATTGGCTCTCCAGGGAATCCAATTTTTTCCAATATTGGGGATTATTGGGATGATGAAACTGTTGGAAAGATTACAAACCTACTGCATGAGTTTCAATATATGTTTCCCACTAAGTTTTCTGAAATGAAGGGAATTGCTGGATATCTTGGAGAAATGAAGATTCCATTGAAACCCGATGCAAAGTCTGTCAAGCAATGATCATATTGACTCAATCTGAGGTACAAAGAAAATTTTGAGACAGAGTTAGGAATAATGTTGGATACATGCATCATAAAACTTGTTGAAGAATCTGAGTGGATTATCCCCATGGCACTACAAGATTAGAAAACTACTGGAGAAGTGCATATATGTGTTGACCTGATAAATCTGAATGATGCTTGTATGCACAACCCATTTCTAACCCCATTTACAGATGAAGTATTGGAGAGTGTCGGGGGTTGGGAAGTATATTCCTTTAGTAATGCATTTTTTGGTTACCATGAGATCATAATTGCAAAGGAGGATCGACACAAGGAAACCTTTTAAATAGTGTGGGGATGTTTCTAGTATACGGTAATGCCTTTTGGACTGAAGAATGCTCCTAATATCTTTTCTAGGATAGTCGTGGCTTCTTTCAAATATTTTATTCATAAGTTTCTTGAAGTCTAATTCGATGACTAGATGATATTTGGGCTCCTAAAATATCATATTGAGAGCCTCTAAATGATTCTGGAACAATTTCGACAGTACCATATTTCCCTTATCTTAAATAAATGCAATTTTGTGATCCTTTTGGAATTCTCTCAGGTCATGTGGTTTGTCATGATGGAATACTGATGGATCCTGATAAAATTGTGATCATTGTCGACCTACCACCACCCGCGACAGTAAAACAGTAGAGAACTACTCTGGGACATATAGGACACTATCGTAAATTTATCAGAGGATACACAGAGGTGAATGCCCCTATGGATAAATTATTGAAGAAGGATTTTAAGTTTCATTTGAGTGAACAATGCCAAGAGAGTCTAGATGTCACAAAGAATAAGATGGTTACGAAACCCATATTAGTTTTTCCAGACTAGAAGAAAGAGTTTCATATACATATCGACGCTTCATCTGTCGCACTCAAACTTGTACTTACACATCTAGGAGACGGGTCTATTGATCATCCTATTGCTTTTTCTAGCCGAAAAATTATCCACTGTAGAAAATAATTATACCACAACAAAACAAGAAGGACTAGCTATGGTATATGCCCTTCAAAATTTTTGACACTATCTGTTGGGAGGACATTTGAAGATGTACACAAACCATTCTGTATTGAAATAATTAGTCAATAAGCCAGTGTTGGGAGGGAATATTATTCAATGGTTTCTCCTCTTCCAAGAATTTGATTTGAGATTATTGTTAAGTCGGGTCAACCAAATCTAGGACCAGACCATCTATCGAGGATAGAAGGTAGAGAAGAACCGGGTAATCTTGAAAATATCCTTCCTAATGCATAACTATTTGCGATTAAGATATTTGATGATCATTACAGAGATATTGTACATCTCTTGACTATTAGATATGCACCAGCCAGATTCACTACAGCGCAGAAGAAACAATTAGTTGTAAGAGCTACAAATTTCTAGTTGATCGCTGGAAAACTATACAAAATGGGACTAGATGAAATCCTTTATCGCTTTTTTTTGGAACATGAGTAACTAATTATTTGAATGAAGCGCATGTTGGTGTCACAGGAGAAAATTATGTAGGTAAAGCAATAGTGCATAATATTTTGCAGGTTGGTTCTGGTGGCCTACTTTGCATGTGAATGCTCGAGATTATTGTCACAACTATGATACCTTCCAAAGAACTTGAAAGAAGCAGCGAAAAGATAAAATGTCGCTAGTAGCTCAGATAAATTAAAAGCATTTGAAAAATTGGTTGTTGACTTTGTCGGACCTATGAACCCACCAGGGAAAAGAATAGGTGCCTGATACATTATCACTACGACGAATTACTTGACTAGTATTAGAATTAATGTGTCATTGATATTGTAAAGTCCTCGACCCTCTAACCGGTGAAGAGGATGCTACTAACACCAAACATATGGGGAAACAGCCCCATGAACATGAACAGGCATATAATGCTGAAATAAAAAGCTTAAACATAATACATACTAAGATACATAATCCTTCATATACATAGCAGAAGTAAACATACATTCATTCAAGCATGCCACATGTTCATCATATTCATTAATCAGTAAATATAATTGTAGAAGTAAAATGGACAAGGATACTCATCTGATAGGAACTCGTCCTCGTCGAAAGACTAGTGCTCTAGGCTTCCACAACGGCGGGTAGACGAACTACTAACGTCTTCCGATGGCCGATGATTTCGTTACTTAGAGAAATTTTCAAAAATTTTCCATTGCGTCGGCTGCCGGAACGTCTTTCCTCCACGCTTCGATGGTCGGAGGCTCTATCCATTGGAAGGATAGTCCTCTAGCCATACGCAATGGTGGCACTCAATCATCTAAGCATCGGCGACGATTTGTTCAATTCTGCGGAACACTAAGGCGATACCAGTGTAACATTTTGTTCAATTTTGTAAAGCACTAAGGACAGTGCTATTGAAGGGGGGGGAATGTAACACCCCAGTTTTAACCCCGTTTTCATTCATGTATGTGATGTATATATTGTAATGAATCATGGTGTGGAGCTAAAGGAAAAATCCCCACCATCGATTCGGTTGTGTTATGTTTCAGTGATTAGAACTATTACCGATGGTACATCGGGATATGCAACATACTTATTAAATTGTGGCATCATGTAAATGTGCATCTTAATTAATTGAACCCAGCCAGCTATGTTCGCTGCAACTAAATTGAGAAGGGGCATGATTCCAAAGGATAAGGAGGGGGAATGCTGAACATTGGGCCATGGGGGGGGGGAAGCCATGTGTCACCACTCTCTTCACTCACCTTCCCTTGTCTCATTCAACCACCATCCTTAACTATTCTATTGTTGGTTGGAGCATCTATTCACTGACAGAGAGACCACTACGCCACGTTTCCATTCTCCCCACGCCTGCACTCACTCTTCACGACGTGCCTTTTGGTAGTGGATGGTCTGTCCACTATGGAGATGGAGAGTCTATTAAAAGGGGGCATGATTCATTGTTTGAGGGTTCTCCTCTTCCTCATCGATTATTGGCCTGTGAACAGGTTCGTTCTCCTCTGCCTGACGGATTGGTATCTTGCGGCTGGGTTTTCCTTTCTCACCGATTGTTAGTCTACGGTTGGGATCATCCTCAGGTTCACGCAGGGAGTTGTGTCTTTTACCACCATTGGCAGACTGCGTAATGATCTGTTATTCCATCATGGAATCATGGTCATGATTTCATTCACAGTTCTGTGCTTTGGCTGTATCTTTTTTTCCATCACGCACAGTTTGGGAGTTTGTCTTTTTTCCCCATTTTCTAGTCTGTGTAAGTTTTCCAGCGAATGCAGTGGGAATTATGTGTTGTGGGCTCAGGGTTGCTCATGGGAGGTTGTTTGCCATGATTGTTGGACTGTGTTTTTCCCCTGTTAAAGCTTGAATAGCTATTTGGATGCATGCATGCAGTGGTTTTGTCCTCGGACTGCATTGGAGTGGTGAATGAGGGCCTGGGGTGCTTGATAAAACTGGTGGGTTGAGAACCACACAAACAGAGCTACTGAGCTATCTTACTTGTCCACAACCTATGAATAGCACTGGGAGGGAGATCAGGGTCTAAGGGACTGAGTTGTAGAGAAAGGAATAATTTCCTTGTGTTGGGTGTGTGTGGGTGTCCAAGAAGTCAGACTAGTTTTGGTGTGGGTGTCCTTAGCTCTTCAATGAGCTCACCAGCTTAGCAAATAGCCTTTCCCAGCTCCTGGATGGCCTCATAAACCCAACTGTGTTGGCTTGGTTGAACTATGCATCTGTGTGGTGTTTTTTCCCTTGGCTATGCGTCAGCCTGCTAGTTCCTTACCCCTTGGGAAATCATGCACGGCTTGGGGGTGGCAGCGTTGCTGAGAGATTAAAGAGCACGCGGCCTATGGTTGGGTGGAATGTTGCAGCGACGTAGCTGGTTGCGGAACAAGATCCTATTAAAGATAAGTATCTTCTTGTGATTGAAATCCTTGCAATTGTGTTCATTTTATAAATCAATATGAACATGCTAAACGTTGTGAATGAGTGAATGTGCTTTTGTTGTTTGCTACTAATTATACATCTGTTAATTGCAATGCATTTTATGTTTTCTTGTTCATGGGGCTAGATGCCCATATGTTTGGTGTGTAGTAGCGTCCTCTTGCCCGGTCAGAGGGTCGAAGACGTTACAAATATTCAAGAAATGAGTGCCATTATATTTTAATTATTATGCAGTGTAGAAGGAATGAATAATACCCACTGAACAAAACAAATCTCACAGGAAACAAATAAGTATTGCTCAGTATAAACTTCATTTATTCCAGCAGTATACAACAATGTTACATAAACAAGAATTCAAATCATGTGGATAGAATTCGAATCACCAACTCAATCTGACTGCATGGATAACTAGAAGTGTCTAAATCACTATCGAAGCTAACTAGCTAAGCTCCAATTGTCTAATTCAATATCTCAATCAGTTATAATTAGTTAAACTAGTCTAACTGATGTGGTAGGTGAGAAGTAGGTGAGAATAGGTGCCTTCCCACATGCAGTCATGCAAGAATGGCGCTAACTAAACTGGAGAACATCTAACTAACTATAACTGAAGCATAACTAAGCTTGACTAGTCACCAAATACCAACAACTGAAGGAGGTTGGTGCTGGCACTCCCAGTGGCTCCTAAATTGTAGGGATTGGTCTAGAAGGTGCAAAAAATAATGCATGAATGTGAAATCAATTGCAGTTAGCCTTTATTTGTGTTCCACACACTCTAGTGACTGGTACGTGTGGCCCCATTAGGACAAGTGGACCCAATGGTACTAGTGGACCCAATAATAACTAAATGACTCATAATTTAGGAAAATATAAGCTAATAGACTAGTTTGGACAAGGGGGGATTGTAAATCCTAACAACTACATGGATTGAAGCAACGCCAGTAAAGGATTGTACTATTGCAACCACTGCCATATTTTTGTTTTCCAATGTATTGAATCAATTTGGATGCCAGAAGATCTTGATAATTGATAAAGGCATGCACTTTGTTAATCAATTGATAGACAAACTAACTGAATAATTCCATATTTAGAACCAGAATATGACACAATATAATCCACAAGAAAATGGTGTTGTTGAGGCATTCACTAAGTTCCTAGAGAACGCATTGATGAAGATATGTAATGTTCAAAGAGATGATTGGGATTAGAAAATACCCGCAGTGTTATGGGAATATCACACCACCTGTAAAGCGTTGACAGACCAAACTCCATTTCAACTGGTCTATGGACAAGACTATGTCATGCCAATGGAATATATTGTACCCAATCTAATAATAGTTGTGATTACCGAAATGACTGATGTTGGTTCTGTCAAAGAAATATTTTTTCAGCTTGTACAAATAGAAGAAGATTGATTTGTCACATGATATCAACAAAATGTTGAGGAGTGACAAAAATATATGCACGACCGACACATTAAGAGTAAGAAATTTCACATTGGAGGTCTGATTCTCTTATACGATAGCAAGAATAGAACACATTATTTAGGACCATATGTTGTCATTCAAATCATCGAAGGAGGAGAAGAGAAATTGAAAAAACTAGATGGAACAAAATTCAAAGGGTTGGTTAATGGAATATGGCTAAAGCCTTATCAGGATAGCCATAGTTTGGTTGACTGAGAATTCAAAAAAAAAAATAATAAAAAGACAAAAAGTCACAAATAAATGAGTGTTGTTTACGAGTGTTATTGTTGCAAAAGTTATGAGTGTCTTCAAAATATTATGAGTGTTTTGTTCACAAAATTATGAGTGTTTTTTAAGATGAAGAATCGTTGTCATAGAAGAAGAATAATTTTCCCAGACTATATGTCTATCGCGAAAGAAGAATCGTTGTCACAAACTATTAGTCTGTCGCAAGAGAAATGTTCTGTCGCAGGATCCATGCATGTCGCAAGAGAAAATTTGTGCTCCATAATCCATGCATGTTGCAAGAAAGGAATTTATGTCACACGATGGATTGTGGTCGCAACTAATAGTTGGACAACAATTAATTTGAGGATGCAGGAGATTTTGGTGGCATGTTTTTTGGTCACTTCCGATATTAATGCACAATAACTAATGTTGAACTGACATGTGAAGTGATGGTTTCATTGGTGGTTTCATTGAAATGATTAGAAATATTGCTCCATGTGATGGAAACAGTCACCACCTTTCAATTTATTGCAATATCATGTGAACAAGTGACTGAGTAAACATATATCATCTCAGTGCTGAAGTTTGTCATTTCATTACATCCAATTGGTCATGCTGAATTGTTCCTCTGCAACTCTAAGAGCCGAAGCTATTTTTCACAGAGTGTGGTCATTTTCATCTCTAGTACAAGCACTATCCAAGAATTCAGTCTTGATATTCCATCACCTATGCTCATAATGGAAGACATTGCAGAAGTGGTTTCACAGACAACTAAGAGTTGAATAACCCATTTGATAGTCCCCAATGATTCCAAGAGTTGTTTTATGACCACACCCACCTGGAACATAAAAGAGGAAATGTTCTACCAGTCTAATACCAAGGAAACATCACCTCCACCACACGATGAAACCACATGGTTGGAATCCATGTTTCCATATTATGTCCCTCCGAGGCCAGTAGAGGCACCAAAGTTATTTGTTGGAAAAAATACCAAGTATCTATTAGTCATGCTAGTAATACCAAAAGGAGTTCGAGAACATAAAATATCTTCCCAATCTACAGAAAATGGGATTTGTCAACCATGACCTTCAGAAGTTACTGGAGATTTAAATGAACGGATACATGACCATTGTAAAGGAAACTAAGGATCACCCTATCCATATAGTTTTGATGGAATGGGAAAGATGATTGGATAAATATGGACTACTGTTGTTGATTCACGTGCCACATTTTGGCCGCTCAATAGAAGTGAGAGCCTATGTAAAGAAGTTGTTGGTATGTTTCCATGGTGGCTATCTATGGCTAGACCAAAAAAATTTAGTAGATGTCAAGCTGATAGGGTCGATCACAGGGATTCCCCTTGAAGGTTTCGATCCAACGTCATTCTTCATAGCGAAATATCAGGATACAACTTTGATGAATAAAATGAAAGGTAAGTATGACCTGAAAAGAAACAAAATAGGATTTTCCATCGCCTCTATAAACAACACGACCATTTCGTTCAGAACTAAGGTTCTATCCAGGAAATTGCTTAGAGATATGTGACCAAACCAATGTATTGATGGAACAATTGTTGCAGAATATCATTGTGCAATGGGTGTCTAGCTCAACTGATCAACCTATATTCTAAATGAGTTGTTAACATATGATGAAGAAGTGCAAGAAAAGGGTAAACCCCTTTCACTATTCTTGGTTATTATTTTTTATTTTTTTTGTTGCATGGGAATAACCGCAAATATACCAAGGGGTAGATGTCCCAGTCCCATGCTGAGGAGCCAGATATCAAAATATCTGGTTCAACAAAGAGAAACTTGAGTCGTAGAGAGATAATAATATTATGTTATTTTACAAGGGGAGGAACTTCAGTATTATATTAGGAAGCAATCCAGAATCACCAAGAAGACCGTCGAACGGTTTCAAAATATTATAATATTTTCGGTTGGGGCCCATCACATATTTTTGGAGCCATAACAAGACTAGTAGGAGCAATGTTTGGCCATGCAGTTTCAACTATTTTCTTTTGAAATTGACACAATTATTCAGGACTGGCCTGCAGAGTGGAAATTTTCGGTCGTAGAGGATCATTTATCTGTAGAACTTGAGTCGCAACAGGATGACCCGTTCACGAAGAAGAATGGAGATCAAGGCGGAGATCCACCAATAGAAGAAACCTCAAGAATATATTCTCCTCATAGTCAAGATGAATCTAGCATGACCCCAATAGATCCAGAGTTAGAGGAAAAGAGAAAAATTCTGAGAATTTTGAAAAAAAGTCGAGCAAGTCCGATCGATCATTTGGTGTCGTCGGTCATACCGATGATGATTACAAATATAATATATAATACGATGGAAGAGGTCACTAATGAGAGCTGTAATAATATGTATGCGATACATATAGAGTTGGTAAGAAACATTAGAGGCTTACTACAGACACTTTGTACTGCAGTAAAAGAAGTCAGAGTGGTGGTTGACCAAATGACATACTCGACTGTGTCGTTGGACCAAGATGGCCCATCTGAGCAGCGACTTGTCAAGGCATCGTCAATGACTCCACAAATAAAAATTCAAGTATTCGATCAAGCAATTTACTTGGGGACACCATATCTCAATACCATGGTCAAGGACCTTGGTCATATTACCATGGATTTTTCTACACTATTGTTGTATGAATTGCATGCTATTCAGAATGTTGCAGTGGAATAAATGAAGACCAGAGAGCGTGCGTTGCTTAATCAGGTCAATTCATTGTACAAAATAGTCAAGACACTGAAGAAACAGTCTAGAATGCAGAACATCAAGAAATTTTTTTGCAAGAGGCCAGGCATCGATTAGATGCGGCTATTACACTTGCTTCTATCAACTTTATAAATGAAGGTATCACATCAAATATATTCTCATAAGCCAAAGTATTTTGAATTTGTGAGGTAACTAAGAACCTCTGCAAACGGGTCATGGATTTGGAGTCAAAGATGAAACCCAGTACACCTCTAGAGGTACTGGAAGAATGAAGAAGCAACAACTGAGGCTGTGATGAATATTGAAGAGGAAGAGGCACTTTGTGCCAAAGTGGTCGACCAGGTTTCTCAGTCATGGGAAGCCTTGATCGACAATGAAGAATTAGAGAAGGTTATTGAGTAGCTACATACTATGAAGGAAGAATTTAACAAACTGAAGAATGAAGTAAAGAAGCAACCAAAAATATAGAAAATGGCTAAGGATGTCGACATGAAAAAATTACAGCAACAAGTAGCCAAACTGCGAACCCAGCAACAGAAAATAATTGGCTAGGTTGAAGATATGCATGAAGAAGCAAATAAAGTAACATGTACTATTCAACCTTTACACAACAAGGTGTGACAAGTCTTGGGTCAACAGGACTAAAAACTTTGGAGCACATGACAAAAATGGAGGAAGAAGTGCGAGGGGAAACTGGACAAGTTGTGAAAATATTTCAGGATTTTCAAAGCAAGATCGCACTAACAAATGTTTTCGACAGCTCGGGATGAGCCACAAGTGAGTGTTGGGGGAATTTTTTCCCTAGGAAAAGATAACTAGAACAATGGTCGAAAAGGTGAAGATTCTAGTCGCAATATGAGGAAAAGCAACAACAAAAGGAGCTACAACCAAATAGGAGTAAAGCAATTTCAAAGGAAGAGTTTGATTTATTTTGGGTAAAGAGTTAGTCAGACTAAAAGATTACTTTTAGTAATAAAGCATGATTGTAATTTAGGTCGATAGTGCCTATTTTTTCAATGTAATGAGATGTATTAAAATAGAAAGTAATCTTGTCGAATGACAATTTAGAGTCAGTTGATGGTTGAAAACAAGAAGTGTAAAAGTAGAAAAGCTTATAAAATCATGAACCCAAGCTGTGTTTAGGTTGATATATGAATAAATGGATTGAACCAATATGTGGGAATATCAGCTATCCAGAAGCGAACAGAAGAGATATATATATAGAGAGAGAGAGACCAAAACCAGAGAGCATGAGACAAGAGAAGAATGTATGAATTATAAATAATATCTAAAGAATATTCTGCAAGCTGAGTGCACATACCAAAGGTGCCAAACCAATTGTCATACCAGATGAAGAGAACCTTGTTGGTTTTTCCCGGATGGGTTTCCATGCTATATCTTTTCTTTGTGTGTGTCTGATAATTATGTTTCTATCGAATGCATATTTGTCGTGAATGAGCTGATGTAAAGGAAAGTATCCTATGGCTAGGGTTTAAGAGGCCATCAACATACTGGGGTTGAAAGAGAGATGCACAATGTTCAGCAAGCATATATAAGCAAGATCAAAGATCAGAAAAGGTCCACACCTGATCAACTGAAGGCTGGTCCTAGATTTCTCTTCAATCCTCTTCTTGCTCCTCTCGCTCCAAGAGACCTGCAAAACGAATTATACCTTCCTCAAACCATCATGACCACATATAAAGCAATGTTAATCAAATAAATATGAACTAATGATCTAAATAACATCAGCATATGATCATAAACAGAGATTCAATCACACATTGAACAATGATTTGGGAAGAAGAAGGACATCACATCTTTATTAATCTTGAAAACAAGTACAAGTATAACTTCTCTTCAAGTTTGGCACCTCACGAAACCTTGATCTGGTTCTGCTACTTCTCTTCTCCAAAGAACTCAGCCTCCAAGCTCTGCAACACAAGGGGAAGACCTCCAGGGCAAAGGTGCGGGCAAAGAGAGTCTCGATTCCTCCAGCATAACAATGCATAAATTCAAGTCCCCTCCTATGGCCTTTCCTACCTCTATTTATATGGGTGAAATAAGGTAGTTTCGAAGGTTGAAGAGGTTACAGCAGTTAAAGAAATTAAGTTAAATGACTTAACTAATTTCCAATTAACGCGTGTTTTAATATTTAAATGCTAAGAGACACATTCGCGGGTGTGTAGTAGAGCAACCCGCGAATGATTCACGACTATATATAAGGGAAACATGCGAATACATGGATTCGCGACTTGCTACAAAGGTGACTCGCGAGTTGTATAGAAAGATAGTCGCGGATACATCCTAACATGGCAAACATGGAAAAGTAACTAGCTGGATAGAGGCAGAATGTATTTCATAATAAGCCAAGCTATAGTGTTCTGGGAAAACCTCAATCCATAGATGTCCTTTTGTGTGCCAACATGAGGAAATTCGGCACTCAGACGGAGAGGTGCCATTGTGGTGTGTAACAGATGCCCCCTAATGTGTGAGGTTATAGGGGAAGACGATAGCCGAAATACATTATAAAGGAAACAGCTGAGTATGAAGAGAGCAGAGAATCCAAGATCGAAAAGCTCGAGTGAAGGTACCTGAAAGAGAGATAAATGTCAGAAAAACTAATTTCTGGGACATACACGTCCATACACAAAACATCACCATAAAGATAAAGGCAGACTCAACATATGTATAACTGATGAAACTATCATGGTCGCTCAATATACAAAAAGGCACCATATCAAATCTAAAGGAGCCATGGCCACAAATGAACAAAGTGGATCCATGCTCAACAATCGATCATAGCCACAAAAATACAAGGTGGATCTATGTCTCAGCAAAATGTCATATAAAGTATAACAAGGTCTTGCGCAAATTGGGCAATAGCAAAAGATGACAATGCTACTGTAGGCCCCAAGGTATTCAATCCAAACCGCCCAAAAAAGGTGCGAATCCTAACCATGCGAATAAAGGAGCTGAAGTCGAACATGGAGGAAACCGTTTGATTACCGGTCATTAATGAAAACCGTTAACAAACGCGAGGGAAACCACCATTAATGAAAATGGTTCCCAAAGTACATAGTACATTCTAACAAGTGTGATTACAAGAACTTGAAGTCGAACACTTGAAGAATCCATCGAGTAGGAGACATTAAGGTATCCCCACTACCCAATAGCGAGGGAAATTTCCATTGAGGACAACAATTCCCAAGGTACTGTCATAAAACTCTAAATCTCGTCCCCGGAGCAAGATGTGTTGCAGTTGATAGGAAGAGATCCGTTGGAAGGAAGGAATTAAGGCATCCTTCATCATCCAACACGAGGTAAGTCAAAGACTAATTGGATTTGGAATTGGTACTGAATTTCACAAAAAGGACCGCTGAAGACATGATGTAATGAACTGATACCAGGAAATGGCCGACACAAAAGGTCAAGGCAACTGCAGAATGGCCGACAAAGGTTTAATCCGTGAACAGTGAGCACGACACAAAAGTGACTTAGGCAGCTTTTGACACGAAATAAGACCAACGAAAAAAATCTATAATGTAGGAAACATTAACAGATTCCCCATATAATTGGAAAAGAGACCAACTGGAGGAGTAAGAAACTCTGAATCAGGATAAGGTCAAAAGACTAGGACCCAACTGTTGATAAACTCAAAACTGGTGCTTTGTTCAAGGAAACAAGACTTGCTACTATGATATAAAAAACATGGAAATAAACCTCCCCTTCCCCTCTTTCTTGTAAAGGTTTAACGAGTCCAAGAAAGCAAACTCGGGACCATCCTCATTTTTGGCAAGCTCGAAGAAAAGAAATAAGAATGCTTGATAAGGCACTGATTCGTGGATTTTACGAGCCCGAACTAGTACATGCTCGACGGTGTTTTCATAGTTTAGAGAGTCTAAAAACTCCAAAGAAGACTCCAGGGGGGTCCTTTTTCGTACAATTTAGTCTCCTGAGGCCGAAAAAGTATAAAACAAACCAAAGAAGAACTCTCTTAACTTCCGAAGAAGAAAAGGCGCACATTTTTCGTACTTAGTCAGGAAGGTCCGAAAAAGGTTAAATTACCACCTACCCAATGCTCCTTCAAAAGCAGCATATATCCTGAGTTTTACGAGTGTGAAGGAAGGCAAGATCACTCGGAAAGATCCATTTGATTACGAGAAATGGGGCTTACAACAATAAAATCGATGCTTTGTTCTTTAGGGTTTAATGAGCATGACAAAGACATAAAGTACACTCAGAATATTTTTCATGTTTTGGTCCATAGCACGAAAAAGAGAAAACTAAGCTCATACCGGGGGTTCCTTTTCCGTAAGTTTAGTCCCTCAGGTCCGGAAAAAAGATAAACCTATGCCTGAGAATACTCTTCTCGATTCAAAAAAGAAAAGAGAGGGATCCTTTCTCATATTATTCCACATGGTCCGAGAAAGAGATAACCTACCACCAATGTGGATGCCCATTCACATATTCTTAACGAGCCTGAATGGACAAGTTTACTCGGCAGTCAAGTCTATTTTGAGGAGTCAGACTTGGGCCTAAAGAAACTCAAAATCTTTCCCGTGAATTTTTAACGAGTCCGGAAAAGAGAACTCGTGACCTCCTTACTGTTTTTAACGAGCTCGAAGGAGAGCAGAAAGAATGCTCTAAATGCGAGGAGACGAGTGTCATAGACAGGTGAAACTAGTTCCAAGCGCAAGGAACAAACCTATGCATAATGCAAGGAAAGTGAGCAAGATAAGAACACTCAGGGAAAGTCTCCTCAAGGTAAAGGGTGTCAAGTTGCAAAGGCAAAATGATACAAGGCTTAGCAATGATGAGAACAAAGATGAGGGCTTATACAATGAGCTAAAAGGGCTTATACAATGAGCTAAAAGCGTGGAAACCAGCATCAGGCTCATAAGCACGAGTAGGGTACATGCAAATGCAATTACGACTTGAAAAACAAGGTGATTCCAGTAAACAATTGTGAATCCAACTAAGAATCATGTCTCCAAGAAACAACAACATCAGAATCGTATTCAGAAGAAAAGATCCAATGCGGGTCACTTTGGCAGAAACACGTGTGACTCTACTATCTTCTATAAAAGGTAAAGTCAAGGTAGAATCAACCGAAGAAGATTCTATAGAACCAAGTCTTGAGGGTTTATAATCAATAAGATCAACCTCAGAAGGAGAGAAAAAATCAACAAGGGAGATAGAGTCTGTAGGAACAAACTCAATATCACAGGAGTTGAAAAATTCATAAGAAAAATCAAACTCATCAGGATCACTGACTTGCTGCTCGAAGGAAGAGTCAAAAGACTCAACAAGGCCAACATAAGAAGACCGATCCATGGGAAAAATCAGTTTTACTAAGCAAATCAGGGTTAGACTTAGTCACAACTAAACCAACATCCAAAAGAAGGTCAGACTGTATCAAAGACTCTAGGAAGAATTCATCCAGAGGAAGGAGATCATCCAAGATAGGACACATGTCTAAACTTTCAAATGGATCAACAGAGTGGAGATTAGGCCCCACAGTCTGTATAGGATGACTCACCTGTTCAACTGCAGGGACCAAGTCCCGAGAAGGTAAGCATGAAAACAAAGGCTGCTTCTCAATAGCAATTGAACACAAAGGACAAGAGGCCACATAGTTCACCTGTGGTGGGGTGGTGTCTATAGAAACACTGGGAACCAATAAAGGAAAGACCTAGTCTCTAGTTGGGTCAGGAGACGGATCAAGAAAATCCAACTGATCAATAGTGACAATTTATTCGCCATGATTAAAGTACATCACACGAAAGAATGTTGACACCACAACTTGCATGGCATAGACATAATCATGTCCAAGGAGCATATTAAAGTCCAAGGGGTCTTCTATCATCATGAAGTCAACTAAGATGGTCTTCCCACCCAAAGTAACAGGTGTTTGAGCAAGAATTCCCAAGGCTACACAAGTTCTTCTATCAAACGCCAGTAACTGAATAGTAGTCGACATAAGGCTGGGAGATCCCATGCCTCGCCAAGCACGAGCAGACAAATTACTAACTGAGGATCCTTCATCAACAATACAATGAGCAATCGTATATGGTTCAACTTTGTGTAGAAATTCAGGCCAGCAGTAGATTAATTTTACCCACAACAATTATCAATTGATCATGCAAAATTGCTAACAATGGAGACTGAATATGGAGCTGTAACACAAAATTATATTAACTAAGTGTACAATAGCCAACCCTATAATAACATAAGTTTCTGAATATATAGAATACATCAATAGGTCGAATGCATAAGGAGGCATCCAAAACTAGCATAAAGCAGGCTTACCCAAAATAGGCAAATCCCCCATAGGTGTAAAAAGCTGATCCCAAATCTATCATGGAGCTCTAGAATTGGCAAGGGCACATGGGCAAGCTAAAGAGTAGTGGAATGGCAGCTCATACATTCTTTTGCATGGAGAAACGAGTGGAGGATGAAGAGGAAAAAAAACTAGTTCACCTCACCTAGTCTTGCTTTCCTATGTGCCTTAAAACACTGAAAAAGCAGGCAATAAAGCAGAAAAAGCAGAAGGGTGCCTAGGAGGCCAGGAATAAAGAAGATTTGATTCCTAAGGCTTTCCCAAGCACTACATGAGTCAAAGATGGCAATTTTGACCTCTATGGATAGGCAATTAGCAACTTGCACATGGTGGGACTCATGAACTAGGCAAATAAGACAAAAATAAATGAATTAATGTCTAAGTGGGTAAAACTATGGGTTTGATTATTCTAACACCCCCCCTTAAGCCTGAATTTATGAGTAATAAATCAAAAATATAGGGCCTAGCAACAAGGCTTAGTCACCCTTTACATACTGCATGTCCATATGAAACAAGGAAAGAGGCAAAACCAACTTGTGAAAATCCTCCCTTAAACATGGACTGTAAAACAAAATTGTAGAATCTTGTCTCCACTCATGCCTTTATAGCATGATCAGAAATCCCCAGCAGTGATTTGAGATTGATGAACGTCTTCTCACAAAATGATTTGGTGAAGATATCAGCTACTTGTTCTGAAGATGAACAGAAGAGTAGGTGAATGGTGCCATCATGCACAAGCTCTCTGATGTAGTGCCCGTGAATCTCAATGTGTCTGGTTCTCTGCTTCTGAAC
>LPNX010531732.1:162591-188535 GCA_001517045.1 Pseudotsuga menziesii | reverse complement strand
AGTGGTGAACCATCAGCAGCAAATTTGGTCTTAAAGACCCACTTACACTGTACTAGTTTTCTCCCTGGAGGAAGATCCACTAGCTCCCATGTGTTGCTCTTCTGGAGTGAGATGAACTCCTTCTTCATGGAAGCTTGCCATATTGGATCTCCTGCTTCTTCTTCATATGTTTGAGGATCAGACTCCACCATCAAATAGAATTTTTCAGCAAACATAGGATCCTTCATGCACAGACCACTCTCAAATTGAGATCTAGTCCTTCTTGGGTCATTGGGATCCCCAGCTAGCTCACCTGCTGCATGTAGTGTCTTGGATGCCAATTTAGGCCTTGTGGGGATGTTTGGGTCTGCAATAAACTCATCTCCATCAGAAAAATCAGAATCATCATGTTCAACAAACTCTTTACTTACTTCTTGAGGTTCAGGTGGTGAAGAGGCTTCACCAATTTCCACTTCTGCAAGGGGTTCTTCTTCAAACTGAACACACCTTTCAATGAAGGATTCATTTGTGCTCAAGTTTATCAACTTGTACCCTTTTTAATCTTCAGAGTATCCAACAAAAAGACACTCTTGGCTTTGGGGCTGCAAAGCCTTCTTCTTCTCTGTCGGGATTCTAGCCCATGCCTTTGAGCCAAAAATCCTGAAATGGGTCACATCTGGCTTGTGCCCACTCCATGCTTCGAAGGGAGTCATGCCATCAAGATGTTTGTGAGGCACCCTATTCTGAATATAGGCTTCACATTTGATAGCTTTGGCCTAGTACTTTGGTGGAAAAGTTTTGGCCTCCATCATGCAGGTTGCCATCTCCTTCAGTGATCTATTCTTCCTCTCAGCAACACCATTTATTTGTGGTGTGTAGGGGATAGAATGCTGCATCTGAATACCTACATCTGCACAATAGTTAATAAAATCAGACTTGACATACTCACCACCATTGTCAGATTTGAGGACCTTGAGTTTCCTTCCACACTGGTTTTCAACCAAAGCCTTAAAGACTTTGAATAGGCCAAAAACTTCAGACTTGTGTTTCATGAAGTGAACCCAACAATACCTATAAAAATCATCAATAAAGGTCAATGCATATTTGGCCTGAATCATGGACATATGAGGGAATGGGCCAGCAACATCACTGTGAACCAGCTCGAGGGGTGCAGAGGTTCTCTCATGACTAGCTTTCTCAAACTTATGCTCTGGGTGTTTTCCTAGGATACAACCTTGGCAGACTCCTTTGGAAAATTTTATCTTGGGCAGCGCTATGACCATTTCTTTCTCACTAAGATCAGACAGATACTTGTAATTTAGATGGCCAAATATTTCATGCCATAGCTTGTTGGCTTCATTAGCATGGATAAGAAGAGCAGAGGGGTTTGAGTAAGGTAGGAAGTGTGAAAACATGTATACCTTTTGAGCATGATTCGCTACTCCTTTTGCAATGACTCTACCACTTGAGATTTCTATGATCTCAACTTCATTGGGGGAGAATATGACCTTCTTAGGAGACCCAGTGTGGGTCATCTGGTACACTGACAGGAGGTTGGAGGCGAGACCAGGGACATATAGCACATTGCTGAACTTGCCATGATCAAGATCTATCCTTCCTTTGCCTTTACTTTTAGTGAGAGAGTCATCTCCCAGTACAATAGATGGTCCTTTCGACATATCCAGTGAGGAGAAGGCCTCCTTAGTTGAAACCATGTGTCTTGAAGCTCCAGAATCTATGATAAAACTAGGTGAGCTTGATGTGCCAGGAACTAGAGCATGAACTCTCTCTCTGTCATCTGAACTTGATCCTCCTTCTCTCTTCTTTGAGCTTTCTGGAAGGGAGATGCCATTCTTCTCCAGGAGATTGGTCAACATATCAATCAGCTTTTTCATACAAGAGCTTTCAGTGTGATTTCCCTTCGAACAGTATGAGCACTTGTTCATTTCACCTTTGTTTTTCTTCTTCTGGGTATTTTTCTTGGGACCTTGTTGATCCTCTGGAGACTGCTTCTTGTCTCTTCTTTGCTCAGGTGGATTTTTAGCTTTCTTTTTGCTTTTATCCACCTTCGAATATCCAACAATCAAAGCTTGATCTTTGGAAGGTTTGATGGTGCCCATCATCACCAGCTTGTCTTGTTCTTGTGTGAGAGATTCCATGAAATCTGTAAGGCTAGGCATCTTCCAGGTTCGAGCTGTGAGTTTTGTCGCATAGAAGGTCGAAAAAAAGACTGAGTAGTCAAGTCCTAGCTTCGAGAGGATGGCCAATATGAGCTGATCATATTTCTTTTCGATACCACACTGCTTCAGCTGCAAAACTAGTGCTTTGAACTTGGAGAAATATAGCTGCAGGGATTCAAAGCTACTGGGACTCAGAGAAATCAGCTCATTTTCGATCTGATGTCCCCTCATCTCATCTGTCTTTCCAAAAAGATCAGAAAGCTTCTCCCATACTTGATCCGGTGAAGTTAATCCATCGAGATGGAAAAGGAGGTCTCGGGAAATACTGAGACATAGGAGGCCATAGGCCTCATCTCTCCGATTGTGCCATTTGATCTTCTCTGTAGCTACATTGGGCTCTGCTTCTATTTCCATAGTCACCTTGTATAGGCCTTTCACTCTCAACAAGATCTCCATCTCTGCTTTCCATTCAAAATAGTTGAAGGGAGTCAAGATAGTTTTCTGTGAATCCATAGCATCTGTCCCGGCTGTCAGTAGAAGGCTCCCAGTCTTGATGTCGAACCTGCAAAATGATTTTTGAAGGAGAGTAACAACCTACAATGGCTCTGATACCATGTATAAATTCAGGCCAGCAGTAGATTAATTTTACCCACAACAATTATCAATTGATCATGCAAAATTGCTAACAATGGAGACTGAATATGGAGCTGTAACACAAAATTATATTAACTGAGTGTACAATAGCCAACCCTGTAATAACATAGGTTGCTGAATATATAGAATACATCAATATTTCGAATGCATAAGGAGGCATCCAAAACTAGAATAAAGCAGGCTTACCCAAAATAGGCAAATCCCCCATAGGTGTAAAAATTTGATCCCAAATCTGTCATGGAGCTCACGAATTGGAAAGGGCACATGGGCAAGCTAAAGAGTAGTGGAATGGAAGCTCATACATGCTTTTGCATGGAGAAAAGAGTGGAGGATGAAGAGGACAAAAAACTAGTTCACCTCACCTAGTCTTGCTTTCCTATGTGCCTTAAAACACTGAAAAAGTAGGCAATAAAGTAGACAAAGCAGAAGGGTGCCTAGGAGGCCAGGAATAAAGTAGATTTGATTCCTAAGGATTTCCCAAGTGCTACATGAGTCAAATATGGCAAGTTTGACCTCTATGGATAGGCAATTAGCAACTTGCACATGGTGGGACTCATGAACTAGGCAAATAAGACAAAAATGAATGAATTAATGTCTAAGTGGGTAAAACTATGGGTTTGATTATTCTAACACTTTTACCTTTATCTGGAAAGGTGCAGCGGAAGGAAGGCACGGCTCAACTAGGCTATCCCAATCAAAGGAAGCAATCCGAGAGCTTGGTGGGGGTTGATCCGAAGCGAGTTCAGCGCCCCCTTGTTCAGTAAGTTCTGAACTGGTAGTGAAGAAAATGTGACTAGTAGACACTTCACTCTCCAAAGAAAGAGTGGGATTGATCGAGAATGGAATCGATTCAACCGCTTCATGAAAGTCACTCTCCGAAGGGAGAGTGGGATTGACCAAAGATGACATTGGTTCAATCACATTAGGATCACTCTCCGAAAGAAGAGTGGGATCGACCAAATATGAGATTTGTTTGACCACTTGATCAAACAAAGGTTGAGTAGGTTGTTGAGAAACTATAGCTTGTTCAGGAGAAGGAAATTCTTGAGTCTTGGACCACACTCTTCGCACCTCCGCGATAGCAGGGCATAGGTGAGTAAGATGATCTCCCTCACATAGCATACAAGGGAACTTAAGTTTGCACTTCAAACGACCAGTTTCCTCAACAGTGTCAACATGACTAGCAGTGGATGACTGTTTTCTCTCAACATGACCTGCAGAGGATGAGAGTTTTCCCCCAGCATGAAAACCATAGGCTGAGTGACTGGGTCCAACCTCACTAAGAGAGGCTGATTGTTGAGAGACTTCAGAATGTTCAAAAACGGGATGACCATGACTCCAAACTCTTTGCACCTCCGCAATAGAAGGGCATTACATCTTTATTAATCTTGAAAACAAGTACAAGTATACCTTCTCTTCATGTTTGGCACCTCACGAAACCTTGATCTGGTTCTGCTGCTTCTCTTCTCCAAAGAACTCAGCCTCCAACCTCTGCAACATAAGGGGAAGACCTCCAGGGAAAAGGTGTGGGCAAAGAGAGTCCCAATTCCTCCAGCATAACAATGCATAAATTCAAGTCCCCTCCTATGGCCTTTCCTACCTCTATTTATATGGGTGAAATAAGGTAGTTTCGAAGGTTGAAGAGGTTACAGCAGTTAAAGAAATTAAGTTAAATGACTTAACTAATTTCCAATTAACACGTGTTTTAATATTTAAATGCTAAGAGACACATTCGCGGGTGTGTAGTAGAGCAACCCGCAAATGATTCGCGACTTGTTACAAAGGAGACTCACGAATGACTCGCGACTTGTATAGAAAGATAGTCACGGATACATCCTAACATGGCAAACATGGCAAAGTAACTAGCTGGATAGAGGCAGAATTTTTTTCATAATAAGCCAAGCTATAGTGTTCTGGGCAAACCTCAATCCATAGATGTCCTTTTGTGTGCCAACATGAGGAAAGTCGGCACTCAGACGGAGAGGTTCCATTCTGGTGCGTAATAATGTAAGTGTGTCGCAAAAACTTTGTTGTGAATGAAATTATGTGTGTGTGTGTGTCGCACATCAAAAAAGTTAAACATGTGTTAATGCTTTATATTATTTGTTGTTACATATATGTCGATGGATCGATAGATGGTTGTCTTGAATGAATATATGAGAATAGAGGTTTAAATTCTTGTTTTCGGCTGAGTGATATGATATTGTTGTAATAAATAAATCCCTGACATAACTGCAGAAACCTGGTTTAGGATGTCCCCAAAAGATATATTGGGTGAGAATTCATCTACATCACAGATGCTACCGATAGAGTTCTCCTTTGTCGAGTTGATATCTTGGGTTTTGTTGAAAAATGAAGGATCTAGATATGGGTCGCCCGAAAGTAAGCCAACATCATGCCTCCAATAGCTCAAAATGACTACAAACGCCTAAGTAAATTTATTAGGTGATAAGGCGATTTTCCAAGGGATGAATGAACCCAAACGCGGGCTTTCTATCCACGAACGCGATTTGGAAAACCAACAAGACTCATGCATAGAGACGATAACAACACAAGTACAAAACCCCAATACTTCACAGTCTTAATTCACGACCATAACAAGTTAATCATAAGCATCAATGTCAGTAACAAGCACACATGAATATTGTACCAGCTCACAAACAAAGCATACTTAGAAATAATTCCAAATGAATCATGAAAAAGATATTTACCAGCAAATAAATACAATTGACAAAGTAGCTCATGCACAAAGCATCTACTCAACCACACAAAATTCATCAACACCATAAACAAGTTACATCATCCATTAATATCACAACATATCAGTGACTCTCACATTTATAGGAATTCAACATAAAGAACATGCACCATTAAATCATTTGTCTAACAAGAAATGCATAATCATTTTACTATTGATGTTAACATCAACACTTATCTATAAATCAAGACAAAGGAAATTAGCTCCATGAATTTCACACTCCAACCAACCATAGGTCTCTACTTGGCCTGTATATTTCAACACTTAGCGAATACACCTGAGCTGCTACATTTGAATTCACCAGGACATACTTACCTCTAGACAAGTTTCATTTCAACACAGGAACCGATACTTGGCCTTCTTCAATACAACACAAGATATTATCACAAGGTTATAGGCCTTGTAGGACAACTATAGGCCTTGCATGACAACTATAGGCCAATACCACACCCGCCCATACAATAATCATTATGGCTCCTTTCCAATAGCACCTAGTGAAACACACCATTGTTATTCAATTCCTATGGATTCCACCAAAACAGTTCTAATAGTATTCCTCCCAAAATACAAGGCTATATATTATAGGGTATAAACAAAAAAATTTATAGGTCATATCCATTTCATGCCAAGTAACATATTTCCCATCCTATCTTATTTCCAATAGAACCATAAGAAAACTCATCCCTGCTATCAAGTTCCTAGGAAATACACTAGAACAGTTCATGTCCCATTCACCATTCATTGATTACAATCCCACAATCAATCATTGGCTTGGGAAAACACTATAGGGACAAACTATAGCCCCTACAATATAAACTTGTTCAGAAGCATTGAATTTACCTCCACACCCCCAGGTCACTCCTCCACAAAATTCTTCTTCCATGTGTGTGCTCAAGCTTCATGCGTTCTTTCCTTCAACTCCATTTCTTCCTCTGTCACAACGTTCACAGCATCTTCCTCATGGTTGTCTTCCTCCTTCTTTGTCGCTATCTAGACAACAAAAACCTAAGAATTCCCTATATGTTTGTTTTCGTCTATCTTTCATGAGGGTGTTTCTTCCCCGACTTAGGAAACTTGTCATGAAAGAGAGGGAATATGGTAGCTAACAACACCATCCTCTGGTGCAATCACCCCATGCTTCCATTATTGCATGGATTGTTTCTTCCACTGACTTCACCCACCTTCATTCAATGATTGGTAAATCAGTAAAGGAAGGTAGTTTGTTTATCAAATCACATGGAAGGTTACAAGGTTGACACATGGCATCATGGATCTAATTCCCATAGGCCCCCTTACCGCAATCTCACTCATTAATCCACTTGTACCCCATCTCTTCATTGTTTTGTCACCACCAAAGCCAGTTGTTTATTTTATTACATTAATAATATCAAAATGTACATTTGATATACCATATAGGAATTTTCAACAGTACATCAATTACGTCATTTTCACGATATCTTCAAGGGTGTTAACCAGGGGCATTACATTCCCCTCCTCCTTAAATTCAACTTCATCCTTAGAGTTCCATTGTTCAAAACACATGAAAAAATTCTCTATCTTAATTACAAATGTAAAATCATCCAACTAGATGGGGATGTTATTCCCACATCTTATCTTTCAATTTCCCTAATGTTGCAGGTTATTTTTCCCCCAGCATCTTTCAAAATTGAATCTCCCAATCCAGTTCCATCGACCTCTTCATAATTCTTATTGTTGGCTTGGATCTCCACACCTCTCTCATAAATTATGGATTGGTCATGTTTCTTTGGAAGCTACATCCCACTGGGTTCAACAACTAACCCTAAATTCAACATTAGGAATTTTCATTAACCCAAACATGAACAAGAATATTCAAAATCATTCATGGAATTCATTTTCAATATTTTCCCAAAAACTTCCATGCATTCCATGCTTAACCCAACAAATGCATAAACATGGGTCCTTCGTCTTCTTTTTCTTTACATACATTTAACTTGTTAGAAAAACAGGACCGTAGAGCAATAACAATTATACAGTTAAAACAACAAACAAGATGCAAAACAAATTAAAACAGTACAGAGAGACACAAATATAATGTGGTTCACCCAAACGATGGGCTACGTCCACAAACAAATTTGCCAGTCCTTTTATTTCAGTCCAGAAAGATGAAGGGATACGCCCTGCAACAAAACCATTGCACTTCCTCTTCACGCTCTCACAGTCTCTCTTCCAGCACAATACAATGCCCACATCCAGTACCATACAGTACTCACATCCAGTACCATACAGTACTCACATCTAGTACAATACAGTACCCAGTACAATTCACAATGGAGCCTCCTCAATCCTTATAAAGGCTTAATCACATGCAATACCATGGGACAATACCATGGGCTACAACAAACCATGTGCCCAAACCATGTGTTAGACCTAACCACCTTTGACTCGATATCAAGTCAAGGTTAACCCTAACAATCCCCCCTTTAAACTTGACTTGGAGTAATCACCAACTCCCCTCAAGTATTTACTGAGGAATCTTACATACACCCCGCTATCACCTAGGTCTATCTCCCGACTTTATCGGTGAGTTACCAGGGGTATGCATGCCTTACCAGGTCTTACAGCCATATGCCCATTTACATGCAAACTGCTCCATTACATTTTTATGTGCCTTCATGGTGACTAATCACAGCAACTCTACCGCTGCTGCACTTGCTGGACCTCGGACTTGGAAAATTTCTTCTTTTCACCTTCATGCTTTAAGGCCAACAGAAACCAAGCAGGAACTCAGTTTCTCTCTGGTTACTCCCTTTGTCAACATGTCTGTAGGATTCTAGCTAGTGTAAATCATTTCCAGTTTTAACAGTTCTTCATCTAGAACAGATCTTATGAAGTGGTACTTGAGTTCTATATGTTTAGTCCTTGAATGAAAGACTGAGTTCTTTGCAAGATGAATGGCACTCTGGATGTCACTGTATAGCCTACTATTCTCTTGTTTCTTACCCAATTCTTCCATGAACCTCTGCAACCAAATCATCTCCTTACTAGCCTCTGTAGCAGCAACATACTCTGCTTCCGTTGTTGAAAGTGCAACAACCTGTTGCAGTTTTGAAATCCAACTTACTGCTGTTCCACCTACAGTGAACACATACCCTATGGTGCTCCTCCTGCTGTCTTTATCACCAGCCATATCTGCATCAACATATCCCTGTAGAACAGTGTATGAACCTCCAAAACATAATGCATGAGAAGTGGTACCTCTCAAATACCTGAGAATCCACTATACTGCTTTCCAATGCTCTTTACCTGGATTATTCATATACCTGCTCACAACTCGCACCGCATGTGCAATATCTGGTCTTGTGCACACCATGGCATACATCAAGCTCCCAACTGCTGATGAATAGGGAATCTTGGACATGTAATCTATCTCTTCTTGTGTCTCTGGACACATATGCTTGCTTAGTTTGAAATGGCTTGCCAAAGGTGTGCTGACTGGTTTTGCATTCTGCATTCTAAACCTCTGCAACACCTTTTCTATGTACTCACCTTGACACAATGTCAATTTGCGATTTTTCCTGTCTCTTGTTATTCTCATACCAAGGATTTGCTTTGCAGCACCCAAATCCTTCATCGCAAATGATTTAGCTAGTTTTCTTTTGAGCACATTTATATCTTGCATGTTAGACCCTGCAACAAGCATGTCATCCACATACAATAACAAGATAATATATCTTCCGTTATCTAGCCTCTTGAAATAAACACGATGGTCAGAATGACATCTATCATAACCTTGTTCTGTCATAAACTTATCAAATTTTAAATACCGCTGCCTTGGAGCTTTCTTTAGGCCATACAAGCTCTTCTTCAACCTGCAAACCAAATTCTCCTTCCCTTTGACCTCATACCCTTGTGGCTGCTACATATAAATCTCTTCCTCCAAATCCCCATGGAGAAAGGCCATTTTTACATCTAATTGTTCAAGATGTAAATCTTCTACCGCCACTAGAATTAAAATAGTTCTAATTGAAGTCATTTTAACAACAGGAGAAAATATTTCATCAAAGTCTATACCTTTCTTTTGTGCAAACCCCTTTACAACAAGTCTAGCCTTGTACCGCTTCTTTCCTCCATCTTCTTCCTTCGACCTGTAAACCCATTTATTTTGCAATACCCTTTTTCCTGCAGGCAACTTAACCAGATCCCAAGTCTGGTTTCTTACCAATGAGTCCATCTCCTCATCCATGCCTTGCTCCCACTTCTTTCTAGTTTCTACCTGCATTGCTTCTCCAAAACATTCTGGCTCACCAAAATCAGTCATCAATAAATAATACAGTGAAGGAGAGAATCATTCAGGGGGTCTACTTAACCTGGTAGACCTTCTTACAGTTGCAGGAGTTTCAACTACCTGCTGCTGCTCTTGATTTTTTGGTGCCTTTGGAACTTCATTTTCTTTGATTTCATCAAGCACTGTGTACTCTGTGTTTTCCTTTTCTTCTTTCTTTCCCTGCAACTGATATTTGTACATGACCTTTTCATTGAATACTACATCTCTACTCCTAATGATTTTGTGATTTTTAAGATCCCATAAGCGATAACCAAAATCATCAACCCCATATCCAATAAAGGTACATTTCTTGGATTTAGCCTCAAGCTTTGTTCTATCATCTTTATCAATATGGACATGTTGGTCTCTTTTGGGCAGATCCGGGTTTACTGTAATGTACCAACAACACCCCTAGCTCACTGGCCCTTTCGGCGACAGACCGCGGCGTGCCCTGAAGTCTCACCCGAAGTGATTCTAATGGGTTGGCCAAAGACTCAAGTGTCTTCGACCAGGTTCTGTGGCATCCTGTGTGCGTCTCACATCTCTTCTCAACCCGCGAGATCTCTCTCTGCAATGCACAGTTTCCTCTTTCTTGCGATGACTCTAGCCCTTATCGCATCGTCGCATCCGGGGCAACACGTAACTCTCTCCTACGCTCAATCCTCAACCTGCGGTACCATGCACCACAACTCCTCTGATGGTGTGATATCGCCTCCCTACGATATCCTACTGCTGCGACTCAGCGTACTTAGCGTTACTTGTTTTCGACTTACAGGACTCAACATACAAGACTGCTTTACACTACTACTCTTAACTGTCTTAAGTGAAACATAGACAAACTCTTATATAGAATACTTAAAGGCTTCAACCTGCATTTATCCCTCTATAATGCTATGAACTGAATAACACATACATACATTAAACTGTAAGCAAAGTTTATGTAATGAGTGACAGATACAACAAGTAAATACAATCACATGAATCAATCACATAACAATCTGATTTTATGTGGTTCACTTCCAGGGTAGAAGCTACGTCCATAGAACTGTGTTTTATTATATCTTGAGAGAGTACACAGTTCTGTTGCACCGCATATGCAGCTTGATATCTTCTGGGTAACTCCGCACACAGCCTGGAGCCCTTCTCTCTTAGATCTCTTTTCTATCTCTGTATTGCCTTCTTACAATATTCTCTCTCTCTCTCTGTCAATCCCCGCGGATTGTTACATACATGCTCGATGAGCTAGCTACTGGTTACAATAAGATAACTACCACTGATAACAGAACCAGAGCTTAGCTTCTATATTCTAACTATCTAGGTGTCTGCTTTTCTAACTACCCAACCAAACAACTAACCAACTAACCAACTAACCCTTTTACAATACAAAATACATCCCTTTATAGGCGGCCCGAAGGTCTCGCCTTTACAACACTGTGGGCCTGTCCCAACAGTAACCCAAAAACCCTAACTAGTGACAGTCGACATATCTGTACTTGGGGTAGCTGCTTTCTGTCACACCACTGCTCTCTACAGTCTTCCATGCTTCCCGGCACTGACCATGGGTACTGTGCACCGCTTCCCATTCTGTCCTTTGTCTTCAATACCTTGGCCTCGTTGCTCCTTTTCCTTTATGAGGGTAGCTGAGCCCTCCTATCTTCTGTCGCTGCCTTCAATGCAGTGGGTGAGCTCTCTCCTCTCGGCCGCGTAGGTACTGCCGTCTTCTTTGACTTCGTTGCCCCGGTAGTCATAGTTTTCGGCTCTGCTCTGCAGCTAGAAACATGCTACGACGTCGTATCTTTACCTTATCTCTTCATCTTCGCCAAAACTGTCTATCCGCCAAAATGGAAGCTTTTCCTGTAGCTGCGGGACCCTACTCCAACAGTCCCCTAACACTTACTTGTGGCTCTTCCTCGAGCCACTACCAGCAGGCTTCTCCTAATGTAGCTTCTCCTTGGCTTC
The DNA here is from genome assembly GCA_001517045.1 of Pseudotsuga menziesii. Taxonomy (NCBI): domain Eukaryota; kingdom Viridiplantae; phylum Streptophyta; class Pinopsida; order Pinales; family Pinaceae; genus Pseudotsuga; species Pseudotsuga menziesii. The sequence goes on along the minus strand of LPNX010531732.1, from coordinate 176,699 downwards.
CCGCGAAGTCTTTTGAAATTTGTCCCGAAGTCCTGCGAATTCATTCTCCATAGCTTCGACACGCTCTTGTGCCGAGTCAAGCATAGCTTGACTAATACTGGAGTCTTCTGTTGCATCAATTTCATTTTTGGTGGTAGTGAACTCCTTAACTTTCTGCTCAACTGCATCGACTAGCTCTGTGATTTGTTCTTGATATGGTTGAAGCAGGTCATTGATTTGTATCTCCTTTGCTCTCAACCGCTGCGATTCCTGCTGCAAGCGGTTCATCTCTGTCATCTTTCTCATCTTTGGAAGAGCTACTAAGCTCTTAATTTCTTCCTTCATCGCTGCTGCGGTATTCTTTATCTACTGAATACTTTGCTGGATTTCTACTTTATCGAGAGGCTCATCTAACTCAGACCATGTGTTCGTCGCATCAGGTAGCACTGACAGTGCATCGTCTATGCAAGATTTCATCTGTGCGAAAGTGAGTCGAAAGGCCTCTACTCTCGCTTCCTTGTCTGCCTGGGGGGTGCCTGGTGCTCGAGCCTCGAGCTCAACAATCTACGCTCTGTGCTCTTCCTCTATCTTGACCACTGTTTCTTCCATCCTGGTCACTGTTTCTTCCAGAGCCTTTTCTCTGTCTGCAACTCTTCTTACCTTCTGCGGGAGAGGCAAGGCAAACTCAATGTTACATTGGGGTAAATCCAATGCTATGCTTTGTAGGACTTGAGAGAGGTCATGTTCTCTTTATTCATATGTTCTTAGCTCGTCTGCCTTTTTCTGAAAGCTGGTGGCGAGTGCTGCATTCTTTTGCTTCAGCTGTGTGTTTTGTTTATAAGTCACGAGCTCTCTATCCCTGAGCTCTGCGCTGAGCTATTGCTGGATCATCTGTAACTGATCGATGTGAAACTCTGTGAGGTTAACCTTGACATGTTGCCTAATCTGTATCTGTACATCCATCATTGAAGTAGGGAATCGGATGCTCCCTGGTGGTATCAAGATTGTATTGATGCGATCCTTGGAAAAGATTTCCTCGTGGGAAATCGTCTGTGTTAAGCTTCCTGCTGCTGTCGCCTTTTCTGGCAGAACCTATATCCTGGAAGTCTTCTCAGTAATTGTTTTTAACTCTAGAAGCTACTTTTCTACCACGCTGTGTATCTTTTCCTGCGATGTCTACATCGTCTCAAATGAATCCTTCAACGTGTCATGCATTCTTGTTGCCATGAGTTCGTAGTCATCCTCTGTCAATACAGTCTTCAAAGGTAGTTTTGTGGCTTTGTGCTTTTTCTTCTTCTGTGCCTCCGATGTCCCTTCTTCTCCATCCTTTTTCATCTCTTCCTCTGGTGGCACTTGCTGTGGATCTTTTCTCTTTTCTCCCGGTAGTGGCACTTCTGCTGTATCTGTCTGCGCTTGCCCTTCTTTGTCTTTTCCTTTGTCCAGTGGGTCTATCTGTGCGGTCTCTGATGGTAGTGCTGTGGTATCTTCTAATGCTTGTTTCCACTGGTTGTCAAAGTCTTTGATGACGTCTTCGACATCCCACGTTGTCATCCTAAACCAACCATTAGCCCAATCGTCCCTTTTAGACCTTTTTGGCCTCAGGTAGATTCTATGTCTGTCTGCCATAAAATCAAGCCGGTTCTCATATATGTCCACAGTCCCTGTGGTGATCCACGACATCTCTTGGATGATTGTCTTCAATAGATTATAGTATTCATAGAATACTATCATATTAATCTTCTTCTTTGCTGGCCTGCTGCTCTCCCATAAGTTGGTATAGCGCGTGCCTCTGGGCTCGCCACTTGCTAGCTGTCGAAACTGGGTATGGGGCGGTTCCTTCCACCGGATGATTGCGCATAGTATAAGTAGCCACGAGAAGTGGAAGGGGTGGTTTGCTTCATCCTGGGCTGTCAAGCAATCTTGCTGAAAGATATTTAACAAAAATAAACACCAATTGAACTGCTCACCTTCTACAACCTGTATGGCGAGGTGGATTACTGATCCTATGACTTCCTTTGGGTGAACCTTGGTTAACAGTCTGCCTGCAAGAAGACTGGCTGTAAATCTGAGTGTATTGTCTGTTAAGCTTGCGATGTCGTAAGCCCGTCCTCCTCTCTGCAGCTTATACTTGGTAACTAGGGCTTGCGGTAGCTTGGAATCCTTGGTCTTTCCTGTTATATGTATCTTAGGGTCCTTACCAGTCTTGGACAGCCCGGTGATGCGGTGTATCAGGTCGACGTTCAGGTCGACCTTGTTACCTAGCCAGAGGTAACCTCCATGTACACAGGAGAGTAGGATGCACAACATGGCATTAACCTCTGCGCCTCGTCCAAAATGTGGTATTCTTAACAGATTGAGCAGGCCTGAGCGCTCAAGAATCTGGACATGTTCCATGGGAACATATTCATCCGCACCTGTCCTTGGGTTCTTCTGAATCGTAAGATACTGATCCGGCCGGAACTGAGGATATGTCTTACTATCTCCCAGGTTATAATCTACAAATTTGACAACTGTGGCATATCCTAATATATCTCCATCTTCCTTTACTCGAGAATCAATTGGTGGTATGGGAACAGGAAACTTGCCACTCTTGGGGATGTTTACCTCTGGTGCGCCTTCAACTCATGGCACAATGTAGTCTGGTGCGCTATGAACTTCTTCCTCCAGCTTCAGACTGGATTCTTCTCTTATCTGATATTGGCTCCTCATCCTTGGCATCTATCTTGTCTGTGATGAACCTGGTGTGACACCTTTAGGCGGCGGCGTCATAGCAGCTGTAAGGCCACCACGTTCGAATCTTTCCAAAATCACTTGTATGGGTTCCTCCTCGGACAAAACCCACTCGGTGTTATACTCTAGGCGGGCAATGGCTGTGAAATAGGGAAATCACAGCACTCTGTAACGAAATTGGCTCTGCACAGGGGAAACTTAACACTGCACTCTATAGCTCTCGGCTCTTGCAAAACTAACCGTCCTGAATGAATGATCTCTGCTTTTATGCTGAAGGCTATAATCCCGGACGCAACGGTCATCTAGGCTGAACCCATCAGTCGTATTAATGCCTGCATGAGACCACACCCGTCAGCCCGATCCTCATTAAATGCTGAAATCCGATCAATTTTCCTCGAAGTGTGTGTGCAAGCGCCGGTCTCATTGAAGATTTACTAAATATAGAAAAATTGATTATGCCGCTGCCAAATCTACGGTAAGGTATACCGGTCATTTCTTCATTAACTGCCTGTCAGAAGGCGACTTAACTGGCCCTCTGTCATTTTTCAAAACTGGATACGTGGCACGGAGAAACATCGCGTTGCTGCGATGAAACACCGCATCAACTGCTCAAACAACTTACGCTTTTTTTTTCTTTTTTTTTAGCTTGAATTGTGCAAAATGAACCGTCCTTATACGATTCCTTATACTTAGAATACCTGCCGGTGTAGACTAATTCCCGGTGCGATGCCTCCTTTCAACTACACTGGACATCTGCACCCTCATAGGCTGTCTGAGCTAAGGCTGGGGTATGAAGTGGCTAGTACTGTAAAGCTTAATCCTACTGCCATTAATGAAAGTGGGAAGAAGCTCTCCATTCAATTTTCTAAGTTGAACGGCTCCTCCGTCTGTAACTTGATGAATCTGGTATGGCCCCAACCAATGTGTCTTGAACTTCCCTGGAAACTTCACAAACTTACTGTCATAGAGGAGGACTAGGTCTCCTATCTAAAAAATATTGTTCTTGATATGCCTTTCATGCCAAGCTTTTTCTTGTGCCTTCTGCACTTTCTGATGGAATCCTGCAATGAACCTGTCTTCCTCTAAGGCAAGCAGCTGCTCTAGCCTTTCATGCACCATGTCTGTATCAGCCATCCCGGTGATCTGAGCAATTCTTAAACTGGGAAGAATATACTCCATAGGCATAAAAGCCTCATGTCCATACACCAAGCTGAAAGGTGTGTGTCCTGTAAGTTTCTTGCATGTAGTCCTATACGCCCATAATACAACGTTAACTCTGAGGTCCCAATCATTCCTTTGGCTGTTGCAGATCTTAGTAAGAGCATTTTCTAAAATCTTGTTAAAGGCCTCCACTGTACCATTAGCTTGTGGGTGGTAGGGGGTGCTCTTATGGTGCTGTATCTGGAATTCTTCCGTCAAGGCCTCAATAGTGTGGTTCAAGAAATGGGTGCCTTGATCACTCATCAAAATTACTAGGCATCCAAATCTACTGATAATGTTCTCAAAGAGGAACTGTGCAGCTGTAGCAGCATCACAATTTCTTACTGCTTTAGCCTCCGCCCATCTGGTGAGGTATTCTGTTCCAGTGATAATATATCTCGCACCCGTTCGTTTTCCCGGTGGGTTGATAGGACCCACAAAGTCTATAGCCCACTTGTCAAATGCCCGCAGTGTAACCTGCGGTCGCAGCGGCATTTCATCTTATCGTGAAGGTTTTCCTACCCTCTGGAAAATATCGCAGCATCTAAAAAATTCCTTAGTATCCTTATGTAAAGTAGGCCACCATAATCCTGCGGTCAGGATTTTCTGCGTAGTCGGCTTTCCTGCGAAATGACCTCCTGCGGTACCGAAATGTGCTTCTCTGATAATGGCCTCTTTTTCATGCGGCATCACACATCTGCGCAGGACTTCATCTAGACCTAACTTGTATAACTGTCCTGCGATCAGGGTGAAGTCTACTACTTTAACAACCAACTGCCTCTTTTGATGCTTGGTAAACTCATCAGGTGCCCCTCCTGTAGTGAGAAAGTGAATGATATCATCATAGTACTCATCTGCAATCTGAATAGAAAACAACTGCGCATCTGGCAAATTGTCTTCTAGATTACTTGGCTCTTCTCCTGAGTCTATTCGCGACAGATGATCAGGTCCTTTGTTCAATCTTCCTGGTTTCACAATGATTTCAAAATCATACTCCTGAAAGAGGAGTAACCATCTGCAGATTCGTCCCCCTAACACTGGCTTATTGACCAGATACTTCAATGCGGAATGGTCAGTAAACATCTTGAACGAGGCACCCAACAGGTAGTGCCTGAACTTTTGTAGCGCATACACCATAGCTAAGCCTTCTCTTTCTGTCGTGGTGTAGTTCTTTTCTGCTGTCGATAGCTTTCTGCTGGAGTATGCGATAGGATGATCGATACCTCCTTCTCCTGGTTGCATTAAAACAATCCCTAGTGCGATGCCAGATGCATCCACATGTACATGAAACGGCTTAGTCCAGTCTGGAAATACTAAAATGGGTGTTGTAACCATCTTCTCTTTAAGTGTGTCTAGACTCTGCTGACATTCCTCATTCCATAGGAATTTTACATCTTTCTTTGACAATTTTTCCATCGGTGCTGTAATCTTTGCGTATCCCTTGATGAATTTTCTGTAGTACCCGGTATGACCAAGTACTGTCCTCAATTGTTTGACTGAGTTGGGTGCTGGAATATTTACAATGATGGAAATCTTTGCGGGATCTACCATCAAGCCTTGCCTGCAAACAATTTGACCCAACAAGATACCAAATGGCGCACAGAATATATATTTTTTCAAGTTTAGAGAAATCTGGTGCTGCCTACATTTCTCTAACATCAGTCTTAAATCTCCTATGTGCTTGTCAATTAATCCAAATACAGTCCAATCATCAAAATAAACTTCTAAGAATTTATGGATGTATTCTTTAAATACAGCAACTACTACTCTAGAAAAGATAGCTGGTGCATTCTTAAGACCAAAGGGCATTACCGTATACTGGAATGAGCCCATTTTGTTGCAAAAGTGGTCTTATGTCGATCTTCTGGGTGGATTCTGATCTGGTGATAGCCTAAAAAGCCATCAATGAAGGAGTAGACCTCCTGTCCTCCCACGTTGTCTAATACTTCATCAGTGAAAGGTGTCGGAAATGGATCATGAAGTGATGCATCGTTGAGTTTACGTAAGTCGACACAGATCTTGATGTCTCCTTTGGTTTTCTTCTCTTGCATGACCATAGGACTAACCCATTTGCTTTCTTCCACTGGCTCGATGATGCCTACCGCTAGCATCTTATCGATCTCATCCTTAACTTTTTCTTTATAGCACAGATTTAATCTATAAGGACGCTACTTAACTGGTCTAGCATCCTCTTTCAATGGTATCCTCATTACTCCCAGGTCTCCGACTATTCCCTTCATCTCTATGAACTTGGTGGGAAATAGGTCCTGATAGTCATGTAACAAGTCTGCAATCTGTCCGACTGTTTCATCGTTCCAATAGTCTCCAATAGAGGCAAACTTTGGTTCTGTGTCTGTGCCAATATTGATCTGTTTAATCTTGATAGGCTCCATGATAGCTGGAGTCTCTAGCTTCGGCCCATCAACATCGCGAGTACCCTCTGTCTCCGGAATTTTGATGTTGCGAGGATCCTCATCCTCCCCCTCTGGTTCTGATGCAAATTTATAACACTCTAGCGCCTCTTCTAACTGGATGGCCCACTCGGGTTGAGCTGACACTGATAGGGTACAATCCTCAAATATCTTAATCTTTATTACATCTAGGGCCTGATTAATGTTTGGATACTCAGATTCAAAAGCGAAGGTGAGTAGAAATTTGTCTATCATAAGTGGCCATGTAGTCATTCCCTTGCGCAATTCAGTCTCTGTGTACCAGTTCCTTGGAACTGTGTCCAAAGTTTGAATGAATCGGTGAACCCATTCATCCTCAGGAATGTCTGACCAATTCTGTTCACACGTCTGAATATGTGACCTGGGGTCACTTTCTCCTATGTATTTCTGCTGGATATACTCTCCGTCGGTAGAGAATCTAATCGCCGTCAATCTCTTAAAATCATCCCATGATGCGATATTCCCTTTATGTGCTTACCACCATCTTGCAGGTGTGGCTCGTACTGCAAGGTCCATATCTGCGATCCTCTGGTCGTGAGGAATTTGTTGTTCAAACTGCGTGAGAAATTCCTGGACATCTGTTAGACCATGAAATGATGGAATCTTGTTGACCTCTATGCCAATCCATTGTAGTGACTTAGTCATGTATGCACATCTGCGCGTTGAGACTTCGTAAAGTCTGTTCTACCCGTTCTCTAGACCAACATTCGAATCTGATGTGCATGAGCTGTCGCATCGCCAACTAATGTTCCCTTCTACGGTTGGATTGATGTAGTTGCTCTGGTTCACAGTCATCTGATAGAGACTGTCCATGTTGCGTGCCTCTTCCTCTGCTCGGATAGGTTCAATGTATCTAGGACCCTGAAGAGGATCTAACGGTGCGATGACCCAGATCTGTGTGTCCTCAAAGGTCATTTGTCTTCTTTTTAAGTCGATAACGGCCATGTTACGATCGCCCAATCAATGCCTAGTAATGCTGGATATGGTCTACTATCGCCAATAATTTCTATAACTTCAAAGTCCGCAGAGCTGCGAACTCCGTCAATGTCAACTGGCAATTGCGGTAATCGACCCAGGGGTAATACCCGCTGTTGATTAGCTAATCGCAGATGGATAGGCGATCTGACTAACTTAGGGCTACCCATCTGTTCCCATGTCTTCATAGTCAGAACATTTACCTCTGATCCTAGATCTAGGATCACCTCATCCATTTCAAATTCTCCAACCTATGCTGTGAGTCGCATCTCTCTTCCTGTTCTTGTATGTCCCATAATATTATGAACAACACGATGTGCACTGCTCATGGAAGAAGATGGCTGACACTGATCTATGATGCGCTGAAGTTCTCTGATAGCTTGCTCATTTCTCACGAGTTTTAAACAGCTCCACAGGAAGGATTGTACACTTCCTTCCAACTCGTCCTTATCACAAGTGCCCGATGTGGTAGCCTGCGATATCTGTATAGGGGTAACGCCACAAGGTGCTTGCTGCGGTATGCCCCTAGACGGTGGTACCTGCGATCTTGATTGCATAGGGTCATCAAAAAAAATCTTAGCTTCCTGAAATGTCTGTTTATTCTTCTGTAGGTCAAGTGGTGTTACTTTGTTAGGAGCTTTGCGCACCCACTCCTGACCTGTTTTCTTTTCAGTATCCTGCGATGTCCCATTGGTGGAAGCACCGCTGCGAGTCACAATGTTGACTCTCGGTTCTGGTTCTTCCTGCTCAGCAGCAATAAGCTGGATGTTCTGGTGTACTGCTGGCTTAGGTTCTCTGATCTTGGCTATCAATGTAGGAAATTCTTCTATAGTGTGGTTGTAAGATTTACAATAGTTACATTTCGTAGTAGGGCTCTGACAGTCCCTAGCATAATGTCCTACAACTCCATAGTTGTAACAAGTGATTGGTCCGCGACCATGGCCAAAGCATTCTCCACAGCCAAAGCCTCCTCCACGTCCTCGTCCTCTAAATCCTCCTCCACGACCACCATAAGCCGGATCATTTTGTGGTCCTGCTGCTGGACCCTATGTTTCTAATTGGACTCTGTACAAGTCTTGCTTGCTCCCGACCATGAGATCATAGGCTCGGCAATCGTGTTCATCATGGCCTACGGACTTACAGAAGACACAGTATAAGTTCTTAGGTGTCTACACGTACTTCTGAAGTACAGGGCATTGCTGAGGTGGGTGTCCTCTTGTTTTTCATATTTCACACCACGGCCCGTGGGTCTGCGGTAAGGGGTTAGGAGCCCCGGTTGCTAGATATTCTACAAAGACTGGACAGTTGTCTTTAGTATGGCCTTGTGCTTTACACTTTACGCACCATATGTCTTGTGCAACCTCTTTCCCTTTCTTAATCTCATGCAACTGTAACGTGAGATTATCCAACTGGTTTTGCAGGTTTGTCATACCTGTGCTGGTTTTAGCTAGAGGTGAAGCCTCTAGTTTCATCGCCATCTCCAACGCGTCATCCTGCGTCTAGAGTTTCTGCTGCATTAATGGCAGTCTGATGTGAGGGAACAGGGCTGCAATAAACCATTCTTTATGCTGCTCTGGCGCAAACTTAAAGCTGACTTGGTCTATAAGGGCTTTGAATTTCTGATCGAAGTCCCATACTGACTCTGTAGGTAACTGTTTGATGTCTTTGAGCTCTGTAATGCACTGTGACTCAGACTTAGGTTTCTTAAACTCTTTAATCATGGCGGTCCTGACCTGGACAAGTGTTCTGGGTACCGCTGTGGCATACTTCATATACCATGTTAAGGCTCGTTCTCTTAGTGTGGAGACCAACTGTACAAGTTTAATATTATCATCATTGATTGCTTTAATGGTCCACACGGCTTCACATAGAAACCAGTGCTGCTCTGGGTCCTCTGCCCCTGTACCCTTAAAGATAGGTAGCTTCATATCATCCCCCATTCTATTTCTGCGTGGTGGATGTTGATTTGCTGTGTTACTACCACTCGATGGTGTAGGTGGAGGTGATGTAGCGGTAGTATGTACTGTCTGGCAGCTACTACATGGAGTTCCTACGGGATTGTTCTGAGTCCCGATCTGTTTCTGTGGGGTATAAGGGTGGTAAGGGATACCCCCTTCTATTCTGTCTATATGGCTATGACTCTGCTGTCTAGTACTATCTAAACTGTCTTCAAATATGGGAGATCTGAAATCTACTTTGTATTTCTTTCCACTACGTGTACGTCCAATGTCATCAAAATCACTCTCAAACTCTTGTGACATTACAGTTTGTTACTTATTGATCTGAAACCATATCCATTACTCCTTTTTCATGTAATAACATCTTAATGGACAAGTGTAAATATTTTAGGTACTTACCACGATATCCTTTGAAGAAGTACCGCTCAGCCTCGCTAAAGCTTTTTCTCTGTTCAACTACAAACTCCGTGACGAAGCCTTCTAGCACACTCGCAAGCCAGATTTCTATTGTCCTCGTAATGGGATTATCAAGGTTCTTCACGGTCTGAATCAGCTCCGGTGTCTAGACAATGTTTCTTTTCTTCATGAATATGTTCTTATCAGTCAACTTTGATAACCAGTCGTAAAGCTCGTTTCCATAGGTCGCAAAAAATATCGCATGCAGGTCTGTAAAGATATGTTTTTGTAACCAATCCTCTGTACTCAGTCTAGGACTCTTGTTCTCGTGTTCGGTAAACTCTTTCTCCTTAGACCCAACCCACTGGTTGAGTTCATCTCTAGTAGGATGCCAACAGAACATCAGTGCTTAGTTTGTTCAAAACCGGCAACGGAACCATTTGTTGGTCTCTTTTGGGCAGACCCGGGTTTACTGTAATGTACCAACAACACCCCTAGCTCACTGGCCCTTGCGGCGACAGACCGCGGAGCGGACTGAAGTCTCACCCGAAGTGATTCTAATGGGTTGGCCAAAGACTCAAGTTTCTTCGACCAGGTTCTGTGGCATCCTGCGTGCGTCTCGCAGCTCTTCTCAACCCGCGAGATCTCTCTCTGCAATGCGCAGTTTCCTCTTTCTTGCGATGACTCTAGCCCTTATCACATCGCCGCGTCCGGGGCAACACGTAACTCTCTCCTACGCTCAATCCTCAACCTGTGGTACCACGCACCACAGCTCCTCTAATGGTGCGATATTGCCTCCCTGCAATATCCTACCGCTGCGACTCGGCGTACTTAGCGTTACTTGTTTTCGACTTACAGGACTCAACATACAAGACTACTTTACACTGCTACTCTTAACTGTCTTAAGTGAAACATAGACAAACTCTTATATAGAATACTTAAAGGCTTCAACCTGCATTTATCCCTCTATAATGCTATGAACTGAATAAAACATACATACATTAAACTGTAAGCAAAGTTCATGTAATGAGTGACAGATACAACAAGTAAATACAATCACATAACAATCTGATTTTACGTGGTTCACTTCCAGGGTAGAAGCTACGTCCACAGAACTATGTTTTATTATATCTTGAGAGAGTACACAGTTCTGCTGCACCGCATATGCAGCTCGAGATCTTCTGGGTAACTCCGCACACAGCCTGGAGCCCTTCTCTCTTAGATCTCTTTTCTATCTCTGTATTTCCTTCTTACAATATTCTCTCTCTCTCTCTCTGTCAATCCTTGTGGATTGTTACATACATGCTCGATGAGCTAGCTACTGGTTACAGTAAGATAAATACCACTGATAACAGAACCAGAGCTTAGCTTCTATATTCTAACTGTCTAGGTATCTGCTTGTCTAACTACCCAACCAACCAACTAACCAACTAACCAACTAACCCTTTTACAATACAAAATACATCCCTTTATAGGCGGCCCGAAGGTCTCGCCTTTACAACACTGTGGGCCTGTCCCAACAGTAACCCAAAAACCCTAACTAGTGACAGTCGGCATATCTGTACTTGGGGTAGCCGCTTTCCGTTACACCACTGCTCTCTGCAGTCTTCCATGCTTCCCGGCGCTGACCATGGGTACTGTGCACCGCTTCCCATTCTGTCCTTCGTCTTCAATACCTTGTCCTCGTTGCTCCTTTTCCTTTATGAGGGTAGCTGAGCCCTCCTGTCTTCCACCGCTGCCTTCAATGCAGTGGGTGAGCTCTCTCCTCTCAGTCGCTCAGGTACTATCATCTTCTTTGACCTCGTTGCCCCGGTAGTCATAGTTTCCGGCTCTGGTCTGCAGCTAGAAACATGCTACGGTGTCGTATCTTTACCTTATCTCTTCATCTTCTCCAAAACTGTCTATTCGCCAAAATGGCATCTTTTCCTATTGCTGCGGGACCCTACTCCAACAAGACAAATGCTTCACAACCAAAAGTTCTCAGAAATGAGTATTTTACCTGTTTACCTGTCCATGCCTCCTCTGGAATTCCACCATCCAAAGCGCTTGAAGGCCCTTTGTTTATTAAATAAACATCAGTGTTTACAGCATCAGCCCAAAACTGTAAGGGCAACCCTGCATGCAATCTCATACACCTTGCATGCTCCATGATCGTTCTGTTCATCCTTTCTGACACGCCATTTTCTTGGGGTGTTCCAGGGACTGTCTTCTCTCTGTGAATCCCATTGTGTGAACAATAATTGTCAAACTCCTTGCTGCAGTACTCGCCTCCATTATCAGATCTGAGACATTTCAACCTTTTTCCTATCTTATTCTCAGCCAAAGCTTTCCACTTCTTAAAAGTATCAAACACATCAGATTTCTGTCTAATGCATGTTAGAATAATCAACCCATATTTAGCTACCTTAGACATTAAATTAATCATTTTTGTCTTATTTGCCTAGTTTCATGATTCCACCTTATGCAAGTTGTCATTTGCCTATCCATAGTGGTCAAACTTGCCTATTTTGACTCAAGTAGCGCTTGGGAAACCTCAAGGAATCAATTCTTCTTTATTCCTGGCCTCCTAGGTGCCCTTCTGCTTTTTCTGCTTTATTGCCTGCTTTTTCAGTGCTTTAAGGCAATTGGGAAAGTTTGACTAGGTGAGGTTAACTAGTTTTTTGTCCTCCACATCCTCCACTCTTTTCTCCTATGAAAAGCATGTATGAGTTGTCCTTCCATCACCTTTTATCTTTCCTAAGTGCTTTTTCCAATTCGTGAGCTCCTTAGCTGATTTGGAAACTACTTTATGCACCTATGGGGAAATTGCTTAATTTTAGTAAGCCTGCTTTTGACTAGATTCGAATTGCCTCCTCATGCATTTGAATCCCTTATGTAATTATTTAATGCAGCAACCTATCATGTTACAGGGTTGGCTATTGTACACTAAGTTAATACATTTTAGTGTTCAGCTCCATATTCAGTCTCTTTTGTGAGTGATTTTGCATGTACAATTGATAATTGTTGTGAGTAAAATTGTTCTATCACTGAGTTCAATTTCCACACGATATCAGAGCCATTGTTAGATCGATTTCTCTCCTTCAAGTTTGTTTTGCAGGTTCGACATCAGTGACTGGGAGCCTTCTACTGACAACCGGGACAATTTCTGAGCTATGGATCAATCTCAGAAGAACATCTTGACTCCCTTCAATTTCTTTGAATGGAAAGCAGAGATGGAGATACTGTTGAGAGCGAAAGGCCTCTACATGGTGACTATGGCAACAGAAGCAGAGCCCAATGCAGCTGCAGAGAAGATAAAATGGCACAACAGGAGGGATGAGGCCTATGGTCTCTTGTGTCTGAGTATTTCCAGAGACCTCCTTTTCCATCTTGATGGATTGACATCACCGAATGAAGTATGGGAGAAGCTTGTTGATCTTTTTGGAAATATAGATGATATGAGGGGACATCAAATCGAAAATGAACTGACCTCCCTGAGTCCAAATAGCTTTGAATCCCTGCAACTCTATTCCTCCAAGTTCAAAGCACTTGTTTTATAGCTAAAACAATGTGGGATCGAAAAGAAGGATGATCAGCTGGTCTTGGCCATACTCTCGAAGCTTGGCCCTGACTATTCAGTGTTTGTTTTGACCTTCTATGCCACAAATTTGACAGCTCGAACCTGGAAGATGCCTAGCCTTGCAGATTTCATGGAATCTCTCACACAAGAACAAGACAAACTGGTGATCATGGGCACCATCAAACCATCCAAAGACCAAGCTCTGGTTGCTAGAGATTCGAGGGTGGATTCAAAAAACAAAAAGAAAGCTAAAAAGCCACCTGAGCAAAAGAGAGACAAAAACAAGTCTCCGGAGGAGCCACAAGGTTCCAAGAAGAACTACCAGAAGAAGAATAATAAAGGAGAAATGAGCAAGTGCGCATACTGCAATAATGGCAATCACACTGAAAGCTCTTGTATGAAGAAGCAAATAGACATGCTGACCCAACTCCTGGAGAAGAATGGCATCTCCCTTCCAGACAGCTCAAAGAAGAGAGAAGGAGGATCAAGTTCAGAAGACAGAGAGAGAGTTCATGCATTGGTTGCTGGCACATCAAGCTCACCTAGTTTCATCATTGATTCTGGAGCTTCAAGACATATGGTTTCGACCAAGGAGGTATTCTCCTCACTTGACATGTTGAAAGGTCCACCAATAGTACTGGGAGGTGACTCTCTCACTGAAATTTTGGGCAAAGGGAGGATTGATCTTGATCATGGTCAGTTCAGCAATGTGTTGTATGTTCCTGGTCTTGCTTCCAACCTCTTATCAGTGTATCAGATGACCCACACTGGGTCTCCAAAGAAGGTCATACTCTCCCCTAATGAAGTTGATATCACAGAGATCTCAAGTGGTAAATTCATTGCAAAAGAAGTTGCAATTCA
>LPNX010531732.1:56478-162278 GCA_001517045.1 Pseudotsuga menziesii | reverse complement strand
CAAGCCAGATGTGACCCATTTCAGGATTTTTGGCTCAAGGGCTTGGGCTAGAATTCCAACAGAAAAGAGAAAGGCTTTGCAGCCCCAAAGCCAAGAGTGACTACTTGTTGGGTACTCTAAAGATTAAAAAGGGTACAAGCTGATAAATTTGAGCACAAACAAAGCCTTCATTGAAAGGTGTGTTCAGTTTCAAGAAGAACCCCTAGCAGCAGTGGAAGTTAGAGAAGCCTCTTCACCACCAGATCCAATGAAAGTAAGTGAAGAGATTGTTGAACATGCTGATTCTGATATGTCTAATAGTGATGAGTTTATTGCATATCATAACATCCCTACAAGGCAAAAATGGGCATCCAAGACACTTCATGCAGCAGGAGAGATAGTTGGGAATCCCAATGACCCTCGGAGGACTAGATCTCAATTTGAGAGTGGTCTGTGCATGAAGGATCCTATGTTTGCTGAGAAATGCTATCTGATGGTGGAATCAGATCCTCAGACATATGAAGATGCAGCAGGAGATCCAAGATGGCAAGCAGCCATGAAGGAAGAGTTCAGCTCACTCCAGAAGAGCAACACTTGGGAGCTAATGGATCTTCCCCAAGGGAGGAAGCTAGTTCAGTGTAAGTGGGTGTACAAGAACAAATTTGCTGCTGATGGTTCACCTATGAATTACCAGGCCAGATTGGTATCCAAGGGATACTCATAGGTTCATGGCATAGATTACAATGAGACCTTTGCACCAATGGCAAAGATGGACTCCATCAGCCTAGCCTTAGCCATTGCAGCTTCAAAGCAACGGGAGGTACATCACATGGATGTAAAGTGTGCCTTCCTAAATGGAGATCTCACTGAATAGATATACATGCAGCAGCCTCAAGGATTTACTACTAACCCATCTCTTGTGTGCAGGTTGAGAAAGTCATTGTATGGGCTAAAGCAAGCCCCCAGGGCTTGGTGTGCCATGATTGATAGCTTCTTGCTATCACTGAATTTTGTTCGGTGCAAATCAGATCCAAATGTCTATTTGAAGTTAATTAATGGTTCATTAATGATCATTGTTTTATATGTTGATGACCTTCTCATTACACGAAGCTCGAAGGATGAGATTGCTTCCTTGAAGGGTGCAATGAACCAAGCCTTCTCCATGACAGATTTGGGGCTCTTAAGCCAATTCTTGGGGCTTGAGATTGCTCAAACCAAAGCTAGAATCAAGGTGCACCAGTCCAAGTATGCCTTGGATTTGCTGAACAAATTCAAAATGAAGGATTGCAAGCCAAGCATGACTCCTTTCCTTTCAGGAGTGAAGCTGGAAGAAGCTGATTCTTCACCTATGGTAAACAATACACTGTATAGGAAATTGATTGGATGTTTGTTGTATCTTACACATACTAGAAATGATCTTTATTATGCAATAATTGTGGCTTCTAGATACATGGATCAGCCTCATGAGATCCATTGGAAAGCAGCCAAAAGGATCCTTAACTTTGTTCAGGGAACAAGGACACATGGGATCTTCTATAAAGCAAAATCTGATCTTGATTTGATTGGGTTTACTGACAGTGATTGGGCAGGTGATAGCACAGACAGAAAGTCCACATCAGGATATGTGTTCATTCTTGTAGAAGGGCCAATCAGCTGGTCAAGCAAGAAACAGAGTGCCATTGCACTCTCATCTACAGAAGCAGAGTACATAGGAGTTGTAAATGCAACAACTCAATGTTTATGGTTGTAGGGGTTACTTGGAGAGTGTGGCTTCGAATCAGAGTACTCAACTACCATCTACTGTGATAACCAGAGTACCATTTGAATCTGCAATGATCCAGTTCAGAAGCAGAGAACCAAACACATTGAGATCCATATGCACTACATCAGAGAGCTTGTGCATGATGGCATCATTCACCTACTCTTCTGTTCATATTCAGAACAAGTAGTTGATATCTTCACCAAAGAATTTTGTGAGAAGACCTTCAGCAATCTCAAATCACTGCTGGGGATTGCTGATCATGCTGTGAAGCATGAGTGAAGACAAGATTTCCAAATTTTGTTTTACAGTCCATGTTTAAGGGAGGATTTTCCCATGTGGTTTTTGCCTCTTTCCTTGTTTAAACGGACATGCAGTATGTAAAGGTTGACTAAGCCTTGTTTCTAGGCCCTATATTTTTCTGATATATTACTCATAAGTCAGGCTTAAGGGGGGGTGTTAGAATAATCAACCCATAGTTAGCTACCTTAGACATTAAATTAATCATTTTTGTTTTATTTGCCTAGTTTCATGATTCCACCTTATGCAAGTTGTCATTTGCCTATCCATAGTGGTCAAACTTGCCTATTTTGACTCATATAGCGCTTGGGAAACATCAAGGAATCAATTCTGCTTTATTCCTGGCCTCCTAGGCGCCCTTCTTCTTTTTCTGCTTTATTGCCTGCTTTTTCAGTGCTTTAAGGCAATTGGGAAAGTTTGACTAGGTGAGGTTAACTAGTTTTTTGTCCTCCACATCCTCCACTCTTTTCTCCTATGAAAAGCATGTATGAGTTGTCCTTCCATCACCTTTTAGCTTGCCTAAGTGCTTTTTCCAATTCGTGAGCTCCTTAGCTGATTTGGAAACTACTTTATGCACCTATGGGGGAATTGCTTAATTTTAGTAAGCCTGCTTTTGACTAGATTCGAATTGCCTCCTCATGCATTCAAATCCCCTATGTAATTATTTAATGCAGCAACCTATCATGTTACAGGGTTGGCTATTGTACACTAAGTTAATACAGTTTATTTTTCAGCTCCATATTCAGTCTCTTTTGTGAGTGATTTTGCATGTACAATTGATAATTGTTGTGAGTAAAATTGTTATATCACTGAGTTCAATTTCCACAATGCAATAAATCCAAGTATTTCTAGTTGCATCATCAATAAAAGTAACATAATAACGAGAGCCACCAAGAGATTGTACCTGAGCTGGTCCCCATACATCTGTATGGACAAGCTCTAACTTTTCACTCTTCTTTTGTTTCCCAACCCTGAGAAATCTAACTCTCTTCTATTTTCCATAAACACTATTCTCACAAAATTCCAAACTTACCTGCTTCAGATCTGGAAGCAGTTTCCTTGAGTGGAGAATCTGCATCCCCTTCTCACTCATGTGGCCAAGCCTATGAAGCCACAACATTGCACCTATTTCTGTGGAAGCTACAGAAATAGAATAATCAGTGTTATGAGGACATAAATATAACGTACCTATCCTATTTCCTTTTGCAATTACCATTGATCCTTTAGTGACCTTCCACCATGTTTCTCCAAACGTAGACAAACAGCCGCCATCTCCCAACTGCCCTATTGAGATCAGATTTGTTTTCATAGCAGGAATGTGCCTTACATCCTTTAGCAACCAGTCATTTCCATTATTTAGTTTGATCCGTTCCTTACCCTTTCCAATAATTTTACATGGTTCATCATCCCCCAATAACACATGCCCAAAATCACCTTGAACATAATCATAAAAGAATTTCCTATGGGGTGTAGCATGACATGAAGCCCCTGAATCTACTACCCAGTAATCACTAGTATTATCTAATGCAAAAATCAAAGCATCTTGTAACACATCACCTGCTACATTAGCTTCCTGGGTAGTCTCTTGCTGCCTCTCACCTTTCTTCTTTGGTGCTCTGCAGTCTTTCTTTAGATGTCCTTTCTTACCGCAGTTCCAGCGTTCTATTTTTCCGAATCTAGACTTGGATCTTCCCTTTTTAGACTTGCCGTGATTTCCTAGGATCCTTCCTCTCTCTTTTTGTCTCCCTCTGCTCTCCATGGTCAACGCATTACCTGATGTCTCACCTGTGCTTTTCCTTCGCATTTCCTTGCTAAGAATAACACTAACAACATCATCAAACTTAAGAGTGCTTGAACTAGGGACAGAGTTACTTACAGCCATGACCAAGCTATTCCAGCTTTCTGGCAATGAGCACAATATTAGAAGAGCACTAACCTCATCATCAAAGTTCACTTTTACAGAACTTAATTGACTGGTAAGTGTATTAAACTCATTTAAATGGTCAGCAACAGATCCACATTCCGACATCTTCATATTAAATAAACGCTTCATTAAAAATACCTTGTTAGAAGCCGAGGGTTTTTCGTAGAGCTTATTCAATGCACTCATCACACCCTCTGTTGTTATTTCTTTCTAAATATTGAAGGCCACTGACAAAGCTAGGCACAGCCGTATTGTTCCTAGTGCCTTTCTGTCAAGAACCTCCCATTCTTCATCCTTCATAGCTGGTGGCTGTTTTGCTTTTCTGCCCAACGACAGATACAGATATTTCTAGTACAGATAGTCCTCCATTTGCATCTTCCATAATTGATAGTTTTGGCTGTTAAATTTATCGACCCTAAACTTTCCTTCTTCCGCCATTGCTCCCACTCGAACCAGGAACCCTTCTTTCATGCGAGTTTACAAACCAAATAGACCTTTTGGCTCTGATACCAATTGTTATAAAAACAAGACCGCAGAGCAATAACAATTATACAGTTAAAACAACAAACAAGATGCAAAACAAATTAAAACAGTACAGAGAGACATAGATATAACGTGGTTCACCCAAACGATGGGTTACGTCCACAACCAAATTTGCCAGTCCTTTTATTTCAGTCCAGAAAGATGAAGGGATGCGCCCTGCAGCAAAACCGCTGCACTTCCTCTTCACGCTCTCACAGTCTCTCTTCCAGCACAATACAATGTCCACATCCAGTACCATACAGTACTCACATCCAGTACCATACAGTACTCACATCCAGTACAATACAGTACCCAGTACAATACAATGCGATTTACAATGGAGCCTCCTCAAGCCTTATAAAGGCTTAACCACATGCAAAACCATGGGACAATACCATGGGCTACAACAAAACCATGTGCCCAAACCATGTGCTAGACCTAACCACCTTTGACTCAATCCCGAGTCAAGGTTAACACATGCAATACAATGGGACAATACCATGGGCTACAACAAACCATGTGCCCAAACCATGTGCTAGACCTAACCACCTTTGACTCGATCTCAAGTCAAGGTTAACCCTAACATAACTATATTTAATAATCATTGTATTATTCAACAATTAAACACAACATATTTTTAGTTGTAACATGCATATCAACAACTTTCACTTTATAGAAAGTAACAGAATAAGTAAAAGAGAGAGTGAGAGTTTCATCCTCTCAGACTTGTCCCAATCTATATCTCCACAATTGTGGCTTTCCTGATCCTTGGTCTCTTCCACTTGGAGTACAGGTACTTATCTCTCCTAATCATCAATCCAACTAGGACACTTCATAGTCAAAGTCTATCCAAGGCCTCACAACCTAGGAATTTCCCCATGGTTTGCACAGAGGATAATTAGCTATCAGGACCACTACAAGTCCAAAACCTCATACAAGCAGTCGAAGGAAACCCATCCTTGGCTTGCATAGTCTTCAATCAAAGGTAGCATATCCTCAATGCAAGTTTCCTAAGGAAACCCAACCTTAGCTTGTATGGTCTTCAATCAAAGGAAACACATCCTCAAATGAAAACTACCAAGGAAACCCATCCTTGGATTGCATGGTCTTCAGTAAGAGGAAACACATCCTCAATGCAAGCTACCTAAAGAAACTCATCCGATGTATTGCATGGTCTTCTTCTCCTTCAACTTTTATTTCCTTCTTCATTTCAATTCTACTTCTTCAACATGCAAGAACCTACTTGCATATTTGATACATGTCAACACAATTTGTTAACGAGGTTTGTCAGTAACAAACATTTATCAAAATGTAATTTCACAAATTTAAAACATCGTTCAACATATACAAAACCTAATTCTCAACATTGAAAACCCAGGAATGCATCCATTCCCTTAAGGTGTAATCAATGTCAACAACCTTAACACAACACAACATTAGGAATGTGTCAACTCCCTTCTGATGTGTGCCATGTAGGTTTTAAATGTAGTTGAAACATCCTTTCAACAACAAAAAAAACATTTACGTGGTATAAATTCTTTCAATATCGAAAGTGAGGTTAGGGTAAATATTTCCCCTTCTTACTCACAACTAAAGTGACCTCTCAATTTTTTTTATGTGGCACATTCTTCAATCAAGGCATGATTAAGAATCCTTTGAATGACCCATAGATCAATTATCCCCTGCATTCAAACTTTTAGCTTTTTAGTTTGTATTCGCTACAGCTATACATACAGTCACATTAGTTACAGGATAATAAATCTCATCATATAACTTCATTAAACACCGACAACAAGTTATGACCAGCTAACAATTAACCAAATAAATACAACTAGAAATTTTTAACCATCCAACAACTTATCCATCTAACTTCACTTGCTAATTTGAATTTATAATTTGACACAGTTACAAAACATTAACAGTTCATGATTCAACTCACACAACGACAGTGATCAGGAACCCAACATTCACATCCATAGCTTTCAATGTTCATATTTTTAACATGGTTACAAGTATATTAACAATTCCTAATTCAGTTCACACAACAGAGTGAACAAGAACTCAAACATTCACTTACAAAACACATGAATGTGATGTGCCAAAAGAAATCATATTTCAACATAATTCAATAATTTCACTGCTTTCTCATAATTTCATGCACATTAATCATGCATGTCATCACTAAAACTTTACTCAGAGGCTGAGGGTTGAAACCCTAGCTCTGATACCAAACTGAAACATGCCCTCATCCGTTACTAATTAACAACCAAGTAAGCATGGATGAGAACATGCATTAATGCCAATATGTAACGCACCCCAACACAACACAACCACATGAAAACCATCGGTGGCCAAGAACAATCACGAAACTCTATACGGGCTCCAAAATTTCTTAAACAAATAACTGAAATCATTTCAACTATTCATCAACGAGCCACCATAGAGTCAAACAATGTGGAAGCGTAGAACTAAAAACAACTTATAAAAGCTTAAACATACCTTAAACACAAATTAAAACTCATTAATAAACAACTAACACCATTAAGCAACACTTACACAAGATCTGATGACCGGGATTAACCAAAACAAACATATCCGGTAACTTAAATCCACCTCCGATCCTCCATTGTCGATCCCAACCTTACCATGTCGATTCTGACTTTTCCATGTTGATCCCAACATTAGTAGTCGGAATTCGACACTCTAAAACAAAGGAGCAAACAAAACCTCCCCTCCTGACTTCCAACGTCAGTAATTTGGAGTCGAAACACCAACGATGAAAACAGATTCGTCCCTCCCGACTTCCGACTTCGTCAAAAATTGTGAGTTGGCACCAATATACAAATACTTCAAACGGGCACTCCTAAATTCCAATTCTTTATGTAAGCACGTCAGAAGTCAGGAGTCAGCACAAACTTGAAAAACATAACAAAAAGCACCCCCGATCTCCAATTTTTTATGTCAGCACGTCGAAATTTGGGGGTATGCAACACCATAATCAACAATCACGATCGCATCGAAATGATGATCGATGGTCATAATCACTCTGATATTCCAAATAAACACTTAGCCATTTTTCAACAAAAGACAAGAAAGCTTTAGACAAGAAAGTTCTACCACTTCTATTGCATGGTTCAAATATGCCTTGCATGATAGGTTTTCCATGACTAACTTAGGACTACTACAAATTTTTCTTGGACTCCGAATCACCCAATCATATTTGGGAGTCATTTTAGCACAATTTAAGTATGCACAAGATCTCCTTATCAAATTCAAAATGGAAGATTGTAAACCAACCACATTCCCCTTTCTTTCTGGAATCCAACTTGAATATGGAGGCACTACACCTTTGGTTGATTGTACCTTGTATCAACATTTAGTCGAGAGTGTTCTTTATCTTACACACAGTCGACCAAATATCTCCTTATATATATTAAAGATGTAACTATCTATTTTCGTATTCATGGTTGTATTATAATTTTGAGTTCTCTTGGATTTGGAATTGTCATCCACCCTATGCATTTTGGGGTCTTGGTGCATACTTTGAAGAATTAAAAATATTAAAGTTTAGGGAAGAATATGCTTTTAGATAATAGAAATATATAGTTATGTCTATCATATATTCAACTATTCAACAATTCAACATTTGAGATATTCGATTTTTTATAAAATAGGAAAACATTCTAAATTTAGAATTCTCTTGGAATTGTCATCTAACCTATATATTTTGGGCTCTTTGCTTGGTCCATACCAAGAGGTATTAAAATTTAGATAGGAAGGTGCTTTTAGCTCATATAAATATCTAGCTCTATTTATTATAGATATAATATTTGAGATTTTTTAAGTTTTATAAAAATCAATTGTATATAATATTATATGTAATATCATAATTTTGAAAAATAAATAAAAAATGAGATATAGATTTATAAAAAGTGAATTAGATGTAAAAAAATGAAAAACTTAAAATAATGAAATTTGATAATTGAGTTTTTGTTGTAGGTATTATTTTTAGATACAATAATCTTTGAAAATTTATTTGGACATTAGAAAGAGATGAATATTAAAATGAACGTTGATTAAAGTATTATAAATAGTTTTTTGGTGGCGACGGTGGAGTAAACTCGGACTAAACTTTGGTCTATCAGACCCAAAGAAATGTATTATTTAGTTTGTTTTAAAATTGTATTTCTATGCTCAAAGAGCTCGAAGAGAAGGGTCTCGAGCTCACTATAATTTTGATAAGTTAAAAGGCTAGGAAGGTTAGAATTACAACAAAGATTATGAAACTAAGATTTAATGTGGGTGTATGCATGACATTCTAAGAGGAAGTGTTTTTCATCCTCAATGTTCATATTCTCACAGAGATGACATATCCTTTCTACCCATGGTGTTTTAGGAACTACCC
This sequence comes from Pseudotsuga menziesii, assembly GCA_001517045.1. Classification (NCBI taxonomy): domain Eukaryota; kingdom Viridiplantae; phylum Streptophyta; class Pinopsida; order Pinales; family Pinaceae; genus Pseudotsuga; species Pseudotsuga menziesii. The sequence goes on along the minus strand of LPNX010531732.1, from coordinate 153,389 downwards.
AATGACCAATTTCACTATGAAGCTCATGAGAGTTCATTCTTATCTTGGCTATATTAATTTTTTTCTTTGAACTAGTTAAAATCGAGAGATACTTTTGATCTAGAGTAGGGTTGATAACCTCCTTATAATATCTTAATTTTCGTTTATCCTCTAAATCTTTCTCACACCACATGTTATCCTTAAACTTAGAAGTGACAATATTTTTAATGTTAATTATATTTTGCAATGCAACATTTTCGTCGATCTCCCAACAGTTTAACCAAGCCATGGTATCTTTATACCAACCTCGCTTGAGCCTTAGGTGGTTTTGGCTAGAATTTAAAGCTAGTTTAGGAAGTCTATGGTCTCCCATGTTATTGTTATTGATTTTGTGCTTGTACAACAGGGGCCTTGTCATAGCTAGGCTCTCGATAGGGGAAATACCCACTTCTGTAAGGAGAATAGGGTAGGGTGTATTGCTTTTAATTTTGAGGTTATACGTTATAAAACGCTTAGGGATTTGCTCAATCTTTCTCCAGGATTCTCTAGAGATGCTACAACCCCACACCTCACACCCATACAAGATATAGGAGTGACTAAAGTTTCAAAGAGGAGCTTCTTTTTATCCCACATCACAAGGTTTGCTACTTTACAATTATTTTCAAGACCAAAATAAGCTTTCAACCCTCCATTAATCATTTTCTTAATGCTATAGTTCCAGTTGAGCTTGTAATGAATATCAATTCCTAGGTATTTGTAAAAAGACACTTCCTCCAAGTTGCTATTGTCATACATAAAATTAGCGTAAGTGTCCTTCTTGGATTTGATAATCATAATTTTTGTTTTGTCAGTGTTAACAGTCATACCCATGGTAGAGCAAAAATCCTTAAGAAGCCTTAGTTGCTTATCAAGATCAGAGGGACACCTTGCCAGAAGAATAATATCGTTAGCATAGAGAAGAAGGATGATGACTCTTCCAGCTAAGATCGTGCCAACACAGCCTGCTTCCTCTAAACAACCTTCTAGCTTATCTATGTAAATGCCAAAAAAATGGAGAAGATGGAGCAACTTTGTTTAACTCGTATATTACATTTAATATTTTTCAACCACACCTTGTTGTTCTTAATATTGTTATTAACTCGAAATTAAAGTGATAAATGAGTTATGGTATTATGTAGTGAAAATGTCGGTGTACAATGCGATGGGGTGACATTAATATATCGCGAAGGAAATATTATTTTGTTTTTAAGGGGACAAATTTTTCATTTCGCTATAGTTTTTAAATTAAAAGTGTTAGTTTTTTTACTTTTCATTGGTCGACGACCTGACGTCGTCATCGGTTTTCCCTCCCGGGCAGGGGGCAGCGGGGGCGGACGTCATGTGCATTTAAGGCTAGGTTTATTGCGATGGACGGAGAGCATGTTGTTGGGTCTGTTACAGTGTGTCGGTGTTTATTGTGATCGATGGACGGGCTAATCTTGGACTTGTATTATTACATTCAATGAATATATTGATGACAGTTCTAACTTGTTTCTTCTTCTCTCATCTTAGGTTAATTGAATAGGCGTTGAACCGACTGAAGTTAAGGCAGTTCACAACCCTTATATATTGAACTAGTGCACTTTTTTACGGTATAATCTCTCATTATCTTGGGTATTTTATTAATGCCTTCAATATTGGCATGCTTAATGATGTGGCTATTGTGGGATTCTTGGTTCTTCTAGGTATGTACTTTGCGATGGCTTCTTCTCGGCCTCTTCTCAGTTAACTGATAAAGGAGGACAGTAGTATTGGAATGAATATTAATTTCTTATAAAATGCGCAGATAGGATAGGTTTTATTTAAATGTTCTGTGTAGAGAACCGGGTTTAACCCTCGTCATATTATGTATTTGTTCTAAAACTTATTTAGGCCTTTATGGCCCTTCGAAATACTCTATACTTAGTTTATGGAATGTCTTTTGTATTATTTTTATTAACGTTAACATAAGGCATAGCAAGTGGTAAATAATAATCGCATTCTTTCAGTTCTTGCATTGTGCGTAAGGGTAGATAATAATCGCAATATCATATGTCCTCGACCTGTGAACACAAATGTATCTGTATTATATTTATTAATGTATATTTCAGTAACCCTAACCCATATGGTTGGAATCTTTCTACCTTCTTATATTGAACTATAAATATGTTTAATAGTTAATAAAAACAGGTTTTTAATATCCACTATAACGTATAATTGGCTTAACTCGATTTCTCCAGTTCTCAATTGTTATTATCTGGTACTAGGTCGAACCCTCGACCATTAATGATAGGATATCTTTATTGACATATGTTCGTTTCATTGCATAAAAACTAGTCTTTCTATCGTAGCTTAATCTTGTCTTTATCAATTTTAAAAAATGTCTAAAAAATGTCTAGGGTGACGAAGAAGATGTGACTCGATTTCAATACTAAGAAGATGTGACCGGATTTCAATTTCACTCTAAGTAGAATGAGGTGCCTTACTATGAAGATGTGAGTGGATTTTATTTTCACTATGATGATGATGATGGTTAACGTCCCCTAAGATCAAACTTTGGTTTATCGAACTTAAAGAAACAAATTATTTAGTTTGTTTTAAAATTGTATTTCTATGCTCAAAAAGATTAGAGAGAAGTGTCCCGAGCTCACTATAACTTTGACATGCTAAAAGGCTAAGAAGGTCGGTATTGCAACAAAGATTATGAAACTGAGATCTAATGTGGGTGTACACAGGGCACTCTAAGAGGAAGTGATTTTCATCCTCAATGTTCATATTCTCACATAGATGGCACATCCTTTCCACCCATGGTGTTTAAGGAACTTCCAAATGACATGTTTCACTATGGAACTCATGAGAGTTCATTCTTATCTTGGCTATATTAATTTTTTTTCTTTGAGCTAGTTAAAACAAAGAGATACTTTTGATCTTCTAGAGTAGGGTTGATGACCTCCTTATAATATCTTAATTTTCTTTTACCCTCTAAATCTTTCTCACACCACATTTTCTCTTTAAACTTAGAAGTAACAATATTTTTAATGTTATTAATATTTTGCAATGCAACATTTTCGTCGATCTCCCAATGGTCTAACCAGGCCTTGGTATCTTTATACCAACCTCGCTTGACCTTAGGTGGTTTTGGCTGGAATTTAAAGCTAGCTTAAGAAGTCTATGGTATCCCATGTTATTGATTTTGTGCTTGTATAACAGGAGCCTACTCATAACTCAGCTCTCGATAGGGTAAAGACCCACTTTTGTAATGAGAATAGGGTAGACTGTATTGCTTTTAATTTTGAGGTTATACGTTATAAAACGTTTCTGTATTTGCTCAATCTTTCTCCAATATTATCTAGAGATGTTGCAACCCCAAACCTCAGACCCATACAAGATAACAGGAGTGACTAAAGTTTCAAAGAAGAGCTTCTTTCTATCCCACATCACAAGGTTTGCTGCTTTACAACTATTTTCAAGACCAAAATAAGCTTTCCACCCTCCATTAATCATTTTCTCAATGCTATAGTTCCAGTTGAGCTTGTGATGAATATCAATTCCTAGATATTTGTAAGAAGACACTTCCTCCAATTTGCTATTGTCATACACAAAATTAGCATATGTGTCCTTCTTGGATTTGCTAATCATAACTTGTGTTTTGTCAGTGTTAACAGTCATACCCATGGTAGAGCAAAAATCCTTAAGAATTCTGTAACAAACTTAAATAATAACAACAAACAATAATAAAATAATGATAATAATAATAAACATCAACATATATATATATATATATATATATATATATATATATATAATTAATAATGTAACTTATCATATCATTTTATCAATATCTTATTTACCATCGAAATGTGGACTTCGAATTATTTGTGAGAATTTTAGAGTAATTACTGCGGTTAAAGAAGATTTTATGTTACAGTGGTATCAGAGCTAGTTTGTGATCTAGGCCTTTGGCCATATCGTGATTTAATCATAATCCTAGGGAGTCCCTAAATTTATGGTCTTTGACCAAGTAAAAAAGGAAAAGAAAGTCAAAAGAAAAAATAAAAAGGAAAGAGAGTTAAAAAAAAAGTGAAAAAAAACAAGTAAAAACTAAAAAACTAAAAGGAGGAAAAACAAAAGAAAAAAAAAAGAGAGAGAGAAAAAAAGGTAAAAGTAAAAATAAAATTAAAAAGGTGAAGTGAAACCACACCTGGTTTCTCAAAGTGGGTTTTGGTTTGAATATAAAAGTGCATAATAATAATACTAGATTTGAACTTAAGTGGGGAAGGTAACACTCATTCCTCCTAACCACCCAATCTACTGGAATTTTACAATACTTAAAGGAAAAAAATCTAAAAGTACATAATAATTGCTATTAAGAAGAAAGTGAGATTTGAACTTAGGTGGGGAAGGTAACAATCATTACTCCCAACCACCCAATCTACATGAAATATTTATCAACCTTCAAAACGAAAAAGAAAAAATATTATTATTATAATTACTTAATAATTGTATTAAGTACAATTATTAAATTACAAGAGTAAAGAAAAACAAGAAAAAATCGAAGAAGACAAGAAGTCATTCAACAGGAAAACCAACTATCGTTAAAGAACACCAGAAGTTAGGAATTATGGCAAAGTCTAAATCAGAATTGCAGTCTCAACTACAAGTAGCAATTCAGAAAGTATTTGACATGACGAAGCTGGATATTTCTAAGAAATTAATGAGTCAAAAATATACCAATCAAAATCTACAAAACCAAAACATCATGAAAGATGTAGTCAAGAATAATGAAGAAATAAAACGATTAAACAAAATCATCAAGGACAAAGATGACAAAATCATGCAAATTCAGACAAAAGTAAGATGCCAAGAAGCAGAGAATTGTCGCTTTCAACAACAGATTGAGGAACTCCAGCAAAAAGAGGAAGACTCAAAAAAAGCGCACAAGTTGGAAATTACAAAAGTCTATAACACATTAACAAGTAATACTAAAGAAATATACCGATTAAGAAATCATAATAAATTAGTAGTTGCGAATATCAAGAAGTTAAAGAGTACCAAGAAGGTAGACAACTTGAATGAAGACATCGAAGGAAAGGTCCTAGAAAAACAAGAAGAAAATCAATGCCTTTTAAATCTTAATCAAGAACTACATAAATAAAATGAGAAGTTAAAAGAGGACAAAACGTTGCAAGACGAAAGGTTCGAGAAGATTCATAGTAAAAACAATCTACTGGAGAAGAAAATAGCACAAATCCAAAGAGAAGCATCCAGACTCTCTGAAAAACAAGGTCAAGTCAAGGAAGTGAAGGAAGTTCTCGTTGCAGTTAAAAAGGAAGAAAAACAAACAACACATACACCTTACAGACATCCAAATTATAATCGCCATTTTGACCAGCGACAGGGTCAAAATGAGCATTCACAAAATAGTTATGTTGACAAGCAAACAGTTCAACATACTAAGCAACAATTGAGACAACCTGTTTCTCAAAACAATCTAAGAGGCCCAATCAAAATAGATCTGGGATGGACCACATTATATACGATGCGGCAATTCTTTTAGGGAATCTGTAACTCGTATTGTCTTATCTCATCAAGTGTCAAAAGATCCAAAGATGACAGTCCAAGCAAATAAGACGTCGTTGTCAATGAAGCTTTGAGGACAAAGCTTTAGTTAAGGAGAAGGCAATGTAACAAACTTAAATAATAACAACAAACAATAATAAAATAATGATAATAATAATAAACATCAACATATATATATATATTTATAATGTCTTTACGAAAAGACATGACTCTTAATGAAAGGGTATTCTGCCAAAATATAAATAGCGAACCCTCAATTATAACTTATCAGTTATCATATCATTTTAACAGTATCATATTTACCATCGAAATGTGGACCTCGAATTATTTGTGGGCATGTTAGAGTAATTACTGCGGTTAAAGAAGCTTTACAACTATTTTCAAGACCAAAATAAGCTTTCCACCCTCCATTAATCCTTTTCTCAATGTTGTAGTTCCAGCTGAGCTTGTGATGAATATCAATTCCTAGGTATTTGTAAGAACACACTTCCTTCAATTTTCTGTTGTCATACACAAAATTAGCATATGTGTCCTTGGATTTGATAATCATAACTTTTGTTTTGTCAGTGTTAACAGTCATACCCATGGTAGAGAAAAAATCCTTAAGAAGTCTTAGTTGCTTATCAAGATCAGATCGACACCTTGCCAGAAGAACAATATCGTCAGCATAGAGAAAAAGGATGATGACTATTCCAGCTAAGATCGTGCCAACACAGCCTGCTTCCTCTAAACAACCTTCTAAATTATCGATGTAAGTGCCAAATAGGGTAGGGGAGAGGGGGAAACCTTGCTTAACTCCGATATTACATTTAATATCTTTAGACAACCCCTCGTTGCTCTTGAACTTGGCAATGGCATTCTCGTATAACCTTATTACGGTAGCTCTCAACTCGAAAGGAACCTTTAGCTCTTCTAATCTATTCCAAAGTTTATTTATAGGTACCATATCGAAAGCCTTTCTAAAGTCCACAAAGCAACAAAAGAGATTGGATTTATCATTACGGCATTCCTCCACAATGATCCTAAGCGTAACGAGGTGGTCCGTTGTTGAGTGTTGTCTTCTAAAACCTGCTTGGCCTTTAACTCACTTACCTTCACTTTCAAGCCATATGCTCATCTTCTTTTCCAATATAATACCATATAACTTGGCTAAGAGAGGGATAATCATAATTGTTCAATAATTAGAGTGGTTATTTGCATCCCCACTTTTAAAAATATGGATAATGAGGCTCTGAATCCATGGTTTAGGGAACCCTTGCTTGACCGCTTGATTAAATAGCTTGTGAATGTGAGGGATGAGGACATGTCCTCCCATTTTTAAGATTTCCGCCTGGTAACCATCAATGTCTTTAGCTTTTCCATTTTCCATACGCTTAACCCCAAAATCTATGTCTTCTAATGAGAAAACTTCTTACGTTGTGAGCAGGGTTTCAAGGTTATTTATGACATTTGGGGATTCATAAAGCTTTTTAAGATAGAAATTCTAGTCGTGTAAAGCAATTCTATTATTATCTTTAGTTTTTCTAGTTAGAATATGCCTCCATAATTTCTTAGGAGCCACCTTAGAGAGGTGTAATATTTTTTCTTGTCTTTTATGAATATATTGCATTTTTTCCTTTTAGTTAGGGCTTTGTATATTTTTATCTTGTCAATTTTAAGAGACTCGTCAAGAGCTTCCTTGATTTCTCTCCTTGCACTTTTACAATCTTGATCATACCAAGGGTTGGTTTTACTATTTCCTTTATTACTTGAAACTTCAATTGAGAACTTATTAATAGAATATGAGAGGTTTGTAGTAAAATTATGATAGAGGTCTTCTATGTTGTCTATACTTGATAAAGGAAGCAAATGGTTTTTTAATTCATTTAGAAAACGTTCATTTTTATTTCTATCAAAGATCAAGTTTTTCTTGCTAAGAGGATTATCTTCTATGAGATCTCTATGCATGACAAAATTGAGAGTTACAATTAAAGGTCTATGATCTAAGTCGGGCTTGTGGTTGTTTAAGATGTCAAAATTTATTATTTTGTTGTGTAAAGGGATATCAGAAATAACATAGTCTACCACGCTGCTACCAAGCTCATTGATACAGGTCATCTAGCTAGAATTTTAAAGTTAGTTATTATTTTAAATTAATGATTCATTATATTTATGTAACGAATTTTAAAGCTAGTTATTATTTTAAATTAATGATTCATTATATTTATGTATCTAAGGAATGAAACCAATTTTAATTATTAATAAATTAATTTTAATTATTAATAAATTAGTTATTATTTATGAAGTTATTAACGATGTTAATTATTTTTATAAATAAGAATAATTATATTGAATAATATTTTATTTTTACTTTTATTTTATATTAAAATAAAGTAGTATTAAATTTCAAAGATATTTACTATTGTTGAACTAATTATTAAGGTGATAGTAACTTTTTGGAGGACCGGAGGAGCGCGTTCTAGGGATTCAGGCCTGGCAGAGTGAGGTGCGGTGGCGCAGGTCAACGGGAATGCTGCAGGGCTAGGCATTTTGCAAGCCCCCCTGTGGTTGGTCATGGTGGATACAGACCCCCAGAACCCTGTCTCAGGGAAGGGGGTGGTGGGGATCAGAAGCGGGGGGTGGTGGGGATCAGAAGCGGGAGGAAGGAGGGAGAGGAGAAAAGAAAAAGATCCAACCCAGGGGCTGTTTGCCGAAGGCCTCAGCAATCCCGATGATTCAGATCAGGTTAGAACAGGTGAGAGGCAAGATCAAACTGTGGAAGGAGAAGGCCCTTATTGGGAAATTCTTGGGGGTTTGGCCCAAGGAAAGAGATTTAGTTCGATGGATTAGCAGTGTGTGGAACCCGACTGGTCACTATGATTTACAGCTTGGATCCAAGGGCTTTTTCACCATAATATTTTTTAACCAGGAGGACAGGGACTGAATCCTGGAGGGGGGTCCATATTTTTTCTTTTCGGCTGGTCTATACTTGAGGCCATGGAAAGAGAGTTTTAACCCGGAAATGGAAGATATGACGATTGCCTGAGTATGGATCCACCTATTCTCATTACCAGGAGAATATTGGGATCTAGAGACCCTGAAGGATATTGGGAACACCCTGGCGGAATTCATAAAGGTGGCTGAGGAAACTAGGGTTCAAAGATATACGTCTTTTTCACGGATTTGTGTTTACCTGGTCCTTTCCAAAGAACTCCGAGAAGCAATCATCCTAAACTGGGAAGATGAGGAATTGATCCAACCCATTGATTATGAGTAATTACATTTCCGGTCTAGGCATTCCCATGAATATGGTCACCCGGGAGGGGATTGTCCTAAACTAAAATCAATAGTAGGAAATCCTGGCCATAAGCCTGAAGGCGGAGCTAAGAAGGACGACTTCACTTAGGTAAAGAATAGGTGAAGGAACAAGGGAGGGGGGGCGTCCAAAGCCAAGAAGGAGCCTGAGATAAAAACCCCTCGTTCCACCAACCCCTTTGAGGTGTTGGGGGAGGAAACACCTGAAGCAGACAACCTCAAGGACAAGGGCTCAGTGGAGCCACAGGATGAAAAGGCAAAAGACTCAAAAGGAGATGGGGTGCAGCAGATGGAAGTAACAGAGGAGGACAATGGGGAAGAAATGGATCTGGGCGAGCTGGATCTGGATGCGATCGAAGAAGAATGTGGAAAGAAGGGAAAGGGATATGTGCCTTGTCACCAGATTGAGCTTCTCCATGAGGTTGTCATCAGAACGGGGGCTCACCAAGACTTGGGGATTGACCTAGATCCACAAAAAGGTAGTAAAAGGAAATCGCTGGAAGAAGAGCTCTAGAGGGGAAGGAAAACAAACAAGCAACGCATAGCTACAGTTGGGGTTAAACTCATTGATCAGGCCAATACCTTACAATCTGGGTGGCCTTCTCTGAAGTCAGCAAGGTGTGCCAATGAAGCTTATATCCTGGAATATAAGGGGGTGCAACAACCCCAGGAAGTGGAAGACTCTAAATAGGAAGTTAATGCAGGAAAAACCTGACATCATGTTCCTTCAAGAAACGAAGTGTAGCTTTGAGGGTTTGGATAAAATCAGAAACAGGATCTGGAAGGGTTGTTAGCTAATGGCCCTAGATGTTGTGGGACAAGCAGGTGGTATTGCAATCCTTTGGAGACCCAGAGTGGTGGAACTCTCAGACTGGCATGTTAATAAATTCTCACTGATGGCTGACTTTCACCTTCTGGACTCTGGTGTGAAAGGATCGTTGGGGAATGTCTATGGCCCTAGTAGCTTTACGGACAAACATGCCTTCATAGATTTCCTTGGTTGGGTCAAGGTTCAAGCTTAGGTGGGGAGTTGGGTAATAGGAGGATATTTCAACCTCGTAGCTAACTTAGGGGAGAAGAAGGGGGGGAGACGCTTCCTAGATAAGTACCAAGAAAACTTCTTCGACTTCTTGGCTCAAAGCCCCTTAGTGGACCTGGAGACAGGCATTGCGTGGTTTACTTGGAACCATAAGAGAGGGGGTGATCATCTGGTGGCCTCACAGTTGGAAAGATTCCTAGTTTCGAAAAATATTGTTCATAGTACAGGGGAAATAATGGTGGATGTGCTCCCGACAGCTGGCTCTGATCATTGGCCCATCTGTCTCAACTGGGATTGGTCCAGTACCAATATGAGAAAACCTATTTGAGCAGATATGGCTGGAACATAAGGACTTTAAGGAACGTTTCATGCAATGGTGGCAGGAGTTGGTTCCCCCTCCTGGAACCAATATGTATCGTTTCTAGCAGAAGCTTAAATCCTTAAAAGCCAAAATTCGCACGTGTAATAGGGAAGTGTTTGGAAATATCTTTGAAGATAAAAAGAGGCTTATAAGTGAACAGGAGCTAATCAATAGAGAGGGAATGGAGAATGGATGGGATGAGGACATGAAGGAAAAAGAAAAATACCTATGGTGTCAACTTGAAGCGAGGGAAAGACAGGAAGGAATCTTTTGGAAGAAAAAGGCAAGGGTAAGATGGCTCTAGGAGGGCGAGAGGAACACAAAGTTTTTCCATAAGTTGGTTATTCATAACAGGAGCAGTTCAAGAATCCAGAAGCTTTGGAAGGATGATGGCAGCAGGATGGACACCAGACGAGAGATAGAGGAGGAACTCACCCAATACTTCTCCAAGATCCTCAGTGAAGATGTGGATGACAGAGGGAGAGACATAGAAAGGATTACTCGCCTGATTCCCAGATCTGTCACTAGAGAAAATAATGAGATGTTGACCAAGCCAGTGACCATGCAGGAGGTTGAGGAAGTAGCCAACCATATGGCCCTGGGGAAATCTCCTAGCCCAGATGGCTTCACCTCTAACTTCTTCCACCACTTCTGGGATCTTGTCAAAGGGGAAGTCTTTGAGATAATAGAAGAATCTAGAAACAAGAGGGGAGTTCTAAAAGCATTTAACACAACCTTCCTTACTTTAATTCAAAAGGAGGTTGGGGCTGACAGTTTGGACAAGTTTCGTCCAATTGCCCTTTGCAATGTAATTTACAATATTATATCCAAAGTGATAGCCAACCGACTAAAACCTCTCCTACCCAGCCTCATCTGCTCTGAGCAATCTAGGTTTGTGGAAGGATGACAGATCCTGGATGGAGTCATCCTTGTTCATGAGGTGAACCACTCGTTGAAAAGCACTCGACGGCCAGGCATGATGATCAAGCTTGATATAGCAAAGGCTTATGACAAATTAAGCTGGCAATTTATGGAGAAAATGTTTGAAGCCTATGGATTTTTCCAGGTGTTACCACCTAAGTTGTACTTAGTGGTTTGTTATCAAGTGATCCTGGTGAACCGGACAGGGATAACTTGTTCGGACTTCAGAGAACCTTCAGTCTTGCTTCCGAGAAGCTTTGTTGTATCATATCACATGTTCATACCCCATGGGGGAATTGTAATAAATGTTCTAGCATGATAGTGTCTGTAAAAGACTCGGTCTCTTAGACTTCATTTGTCAATCCGATCGGCCCAGGGTGTTTTTTCCCTTGGTTATTATTGGTTGTTGAACAAACGACTGATAATTTCTGAGTTTTTCACTCCATACCTCCAAGTTGGGGTGGTCGGCTTGGAATTTAGGCCTATTAAGGTTATTAGAGTCTATGTGTCAATGTATAAGCATGCTAGACATCTTTTTTGAGTCATATGAACATGTCTAAGTCCCCCTAGGTGTTTTTCAATTTTTCAATTTTTTAATTTTTTCAGTGTTTTTTTTATTAAATTAATTTTTTCCAAAACTTAGGCTATTTTTTAATAGTTTAACTAGAAAAATTTATTTTGTAATAAAAGTGGGCCAAAAAATCGATTTCAGTCATGTAGGTGCTCATTTTCAAGCGAAGAGCACCATGTAAACCCATGGACTCACTATTTCCTAAGTTTTGAGTGATCTTCCATCACTCAGGTCAGAAAGCCCCAAAAATCAATTATTGATTATTTTAATTAAAAATTGATGAATAATGGAGCAAATCCAAAATCAATAAATCAATGGATTCTCAACCGATTTGACTGAAATCAATCAGATTTGGAGCAGATTGACTGGATTTGACAAATCCTTGACCAAAGGGGGGAATCAAATCAGATCCAGAACTGATCTACAGTGGTCTTCATGGGGAATTGCGCCCTCTCTCTCTCCTCAACACGTTTTGGCTCTCCTGGATGCTCTGTGGGCCAATGTGTCAGTGTATGGGTTGATGTGTCAGCCAGATCAGGCCCCCGATTGACAAGTAGGCTCAGTCCAGCTTCAGTTGTGCATTGATGAACTCTCCATCGGTTGATTTCACTTGATTCCATGAGGAATTGCGCCCCCCCTGGGCTAGATGGCCTGCAAATTGTATATATCCAGGCACAGCCTCCTCTTCCAAGCTAGTTAGAACTGGGATTGAGGTGTTGTTGCTCTTGTACTGTATTGTTTTTTCATTCTGGAATAAAGAAGCTTTGGAGGCAAGATCTATGGTGTAATGCTCTTCATGTGTGGATGTTGATTGTCAAATGCTTATGAGGTATAATCTGCTTTTGTTTATCATTGCTTTGCTGGTTAATTGTTGGCCTTGAAGGAGAGAGCTCCCTCCTGTTAGGGTAAGAGTTTATTCTAGTTTGATTTATGCTCTTACTGCTGCTTGTTCCAGATATATTGGATTTGTATGTATTTTAAGTTTAATTGCATGCTTTCCAATCATCTCTTTTGGCAGCACCTATGTTTTAACCATCTGTTTGTGCAAGGATTTTTAAGTTGCAGGTGATCTCGCTGGTAGAAGAGGTTGAGCTAGTTTGAATCTTCCTCATCTTCAGTATCTTATGAATGACATAGTCCCTCGGTGTTCCACCAAAGAAAAATCCAAAGCCCAACATTCCCAGGCTTCAAACACTCTTTCTCTCTCTTCCTCCTTTAAAAACTTTTAAACTTTCCTCAAACTGGTTACTTTAAATGTTTCTTTTTAATCTGATATATCTCATCAGGAAAAACACACATAGATCTGATCAGTAAGATCCCTCCTTTATTCTAGATCTTAGTTCTGTTTTGCTCATAAAGTTAAAATTCAAGAGATCTAGCTAAAAGTACCTTAGTTTCGCAAGTAATTTAGTGAAAATTCATAGCTTGCTGTTAAGGTAGTTTCTTTTGCTGTTCGATAATTTCAATATTCTGCAATATCAGTGCTTTTAATTGGCTGCACAAACAGCAATCCAAGATCCCAAGGAAAGCTTGCTTTCCTTGGTTCCCTGTTCGCCGTTTTAGCTAGTTTAATTTCATTATTTTTTGAGATAAAGTAGGTTGACCCAAAGGTACTCTTAAAGTGATTTTGGGCATTTTTTATTCTAACTCGATCGCTGTTATTTAGCAGGTCTGACAGAGAAGAAAGGAAGCTGCTGTCCAAAGTGGTTTTTGGAGCGCTCAAATTCCCCCAGGGGTCTCTCTTTTGTCACATAATTTGTAAATTTTTTGTATAAACTGTAATATCTTGGTTTCAGCCTGTATAAGGACCAGGAAAGCTCTGTTTTATCAGTGCTTTGATATTGTAACCTCTGTAATAAAATCATCCTTTGAATAGGCTCTTTCGAGCCCATTCCCCATCCCCCCTGGGGGGATTCGCGTCGGTGCCATTTTTCGTCTTTTTTTTTGCTTATTTATTTTCCACTAGAATTGATCTGACTTGCAGGGTAGTATACTTGATCTTGTTGTTAATTCCATATTCCATAGCTTACATTTCAAAGTAATCATAATACTTACCCCACGATTTCCCGAGTGACCCGCAAGGGGAAAAAGATTCGTGGTAGGATTAATCAGAAAACCAGATTTGTGTAGTTGTTTTATTTTTTCTATCTTTTGTTTATCAGCAGCTTTAAAATTAACCCCTCCTCGATTCCCTGATTGAGATCCACTTGGATCGAAAGAGGTTCTTGGAGGCTTTTCTTTTAAACAAGAACACATCTCTTAAAAACTTATTAAAATTTACAAGACTCCAGTGTGTATGCTCTGCACTTGGCTCTGGTTCGTCCGATCAGTCAAGTTGTATCAAAAGCACTTGGGTGACTAGCATAATTAGGACTCACCCTCCCCAATTAACAAACCATCAGGTGAAAATCCAACACCTCGATCAAACCTTTATGGTGGCAAAATACCCAAAGCAAGCGGGAACCTACTGAAAAGTGACCTCGGGGCGCTGATCTCTGTCACACCCTAACGGGTGCGTTACGAACATAGCCCCAGAGACTCCATTTCAGCCCACATATTCCTTGCGGGTAGCCGTATAGGTTTTGTTTTGGACATACTCCAAGTACTCTCGGGTATATTTGGAGTCCCCCTTTTAGCCTAATTTAATCAATTCATACTTCAATTTTAACTTAAAACATACCAAGATGCAATCACTAAACTTTCACTCCAAGCACATGCAAGCACATTGATCTCTTTGATTTGACTCCATTATTAAGGCACTGGTCATTTTTGCTTCATATATATATATATATTGTTTATCAGCTTTGTGCTTTCATGTGTTATTTTCGTATCTTGTCATATTCAATTGTTTATAGTTAAAATATTCAAACTCCTAAGTAACTGATTCAGTTTAACATCACCACACTAAGAAATCATCCTTAGTAATTTAATAGGGTCTACCCCCCTTGGCTCCGTTAGGAGTTGAGCCTAAACGGAGGAGTCAAGAACAAGGTGACAGCCTTGACGCGAGACTTGCCCCCAAGGACACACCTAGTGGCTTGAAGATTTCTGCCACGTGACCCAGGTGTGTGAAAAGGCGGCAACACCAGGGATGGGTTGAATGGGTCATGAACCTAGTCACAACTCTGTTCTTTATCATCCTCCTAAATGGTGCTCCTACCCATGTTTTCCAGCCGTCCCGAGGTATCATACAAGGGGATCCCCTATCCCCCTTCCTCTTCATTCTCATGGCAGAGGGCCTGAGTCACCGTATTAAGACTCAAGCTGAAAATGGAGAGCTGCGAGGGATCAAAATCCATGAAGGCATGGATCCTCAGACCCATCAACAATTTGTTGATGATGCCATGCTCATGGGGCACCCTTCAGTCCAAGAAGCAAGAAGATTCAAAAGGATCCTGACCCTCTTCGCCAACGCTTCGGGTCTCGCGGTCAATCCCAATAAATCCCAAGTTTCTTTATGAACATGGACATAATCACCCAAAGGAATATCATTAGGATCTTGGGGTTTTCGAAAGGGACAATGCCCTCCAAATATCTTGGAATACCCCTGGGGGTGGGTTAGCTGAAGAAATCCTCCCAGCAGGATCTTTTAGATAAAATGAAACATAGGCTTTCTAGTTGGGTTATTCACCCACTAAATATACCAAGTAGACTGATCCTGGTAAAAGCGGTTACGTAGGCTATGCCCATATATCTCTTCTCGATCCTCTCAACCCCGAAGTCAGTTTTGTGGGCTATTCGAGGTATGCAAAGGAACTTCCTATGGGGTGGCAGGGAGGTGAAAGCAAAATTTTCCCTGGTCAGCTGGGCCGAAATTCACAGACCAAAGGAGCAAGGGCGGTTAGGGATGAGGGATTCAGAACTCATGACGGAGATTCAGGGAGAGAAAATCTGGTGGAGATGGGCTAATCACTCAATGGAACCTTGGGCAAGACTCTGGCACATCAAATACGCTCGGGGCAGGCCCAATAACCAACTGGTAAGATTCAATGAGGAGCTGATTGGTTCTCCCATATGGTTGAAGGCTTTGAGCAGAAGGCCTATTGTGCAAGACCATAGCTTCTAGGAGGTAAAGGGGGGGGACTGCCAAGTTCTGGGAGGACTCTTGGAACCAGTTTCCCAAATTAGGGATGGGCCCAAGATGGTGACATATCAGGGAAAAAGCTACCGAGGATGGAAAGGAAAAGGTGGGCCAATTTTGGGATGTCCTGAACTTGGAAGGGAAACGACAGTGGGATTTTACGACAAAACCTGACCTAACAAGTGAGGAGGATTGGAGAGCCTTTTAGGAGGAAATTCACCAGAGATTCATAAGGGTTAAGGAAGGTCTGTGCATTCTAAGGTGGGGTTACAAGGAAAGGTTCCTTTAGCATAAAGGAAGCCTATAACCTCAAGATTGGCCAACAGAGGGACGAAGAAGGAATATGGAAGAAGATCTAGACATCGAATCAATGTCCCAAAGTAACCCTCTTCACCTTGATGCTGGTCAAAAGAAGAATCCTTACCAGTGAAAACCTCCGTCGTCGCGGAGTACAGGGGTCGTCGCAATGATGCCTTTGTTACCAGGACGAGGAAACCATAGGCCATCTCCAAGATAGATGCCCCTTCGCTTCCGTCATATGGGATAAAGGAGCAATAGGGTTCAGAAGGAGTGACATGAGGAGAGGCCGCCTGATCCAAATGCTGATTGACTTGAACCCTAAAGCATTAAAAAATCAAATCATTCAGACAGTTTGGGAAGCCTTTCCAGGCATGGCCATGTGGTGTATATGGAAAGAGAGGAATGGCAGGATCTTCCGAGATAAACGTAGTGATACAAACTCGGTCTGGAAAATGGTGAAGGAAATCCTGATTTCCAGAATCTGAGGTATGCAATGGTAGGATCACGATAAGATAATCCCATCAGAGGAAGCTTACATAGAGAAGAGATGGGGGCTTGACAGATCCTAGATGGCAGGATTGCGCAGTCGGGAGAGGATTTTAATGCCTTCTAGTCCCTCCTCCTGGTCTCCTCCCCTGCCCAGGTGTTCAAGTTTAATTTCGAAGGGGCCTCCAAGGGCAATCCGGGGCCTGCGGGATATGGCGGGATATGCCAGAATCACAGTGGAAGGATCATCTCCATCTACCTATGTGCTCTGGGCACGAACACCAACAACTATTTCGAATTAGAAGGGATGATCTATGGTTTTGAGTGTCTGATCAGAGGCAAATACTTCCTGGTGATCACTGAAGGAGATACCAGAGTTCTGATCCAGATGACCAAAAGGATGGCAAACAAGCAGGATTGTGCAAAGGTTTCCACGAGCTAGCGCGTAGCTAGTAGAATAGACTCCTTAACATCCCTACTTCGTGCCCACTCTTAGGTCTCTTTTTGTACTAACGACAAGGAAGCAGATCTCTTAGCTAACGTTGGCATGGAAGGGGATGTGGGGTTCCGAGTTGGAAGCTTGGAGGACTTTAGTGCGGAAGCATGGGCCTAGCAGTGCAGGTAAGTGGCGTTTAGGGACTATGACGGAAGACCATAGGTGGAGCGTCCAGACGATCGAGCTGTGGGATATGACAAGGGGCGTGAGCACGCCTTGCCAGACCTTTTTTAAATGAAACGCGGGGCCACATGGCCAACGGGCCAAACCATGAGCTGGCTGTCCTTTGCCATCATAATAGTTTTCATTGCAGGGATGGACGAGACGGGCAAGGAAGAGCAGTATCGTCTAAAGGATTGGGTCTTAATTACAGTCAGGATCTCTGAGGCAGGTGAAGGTACGAGGGCAGTCGTTTTTATGATTGGTGCGACGCAAGTGCGGTAATGGACCAGGAAGACAATCATGCCTCCTACTTCCTTTTATTCCGGGCAGATTCCGCCACCCTTCATCTTTCTTCAGAGCGAGGTATGTGTGCTTTACTCTCTTGCGTTGTTTTCGGTTCTCTCCAGGACGTTGGCCCTTCAAGTTGAGTTTTTCCCCAATTCCATGTGTGCGGTTCGTATTCCCTCGCCCAGTCGTATGGCTCCTAATCGTTCAATGAAAAGCGTCTCAATCCTAGGAGATGCTGCTGATGGCCGAGACAAAAAGGGGAAGGGCATAATGCTTCAGGCGAAGCGGGCGAAAAGGATGTAGGTTCAGGCCCAGGAAGCGACGAAATTTTACAAGGAGCATGTGCCTTTGGGTATCTGATTGGAAGTGGAGAAGGTGGTTGGCGATTTATGGGCAGAGGTGAAAACCATGTCTTCGAAGGACCTCCACAAGGAGGTGGCGGATTGGGTCCTCGACCCTAGCACCATGGCGGGTAGAGCCTCAGCCTATGACCTCCTGTTAATGCTTTATTGGGTGAATATGCCCCTGGTTTGCCACTCCTCTATCGCAAGGGAAGTCAAGTATGAGGGGGATGAAGAACCAATGAACTCATGGAAGGACCACAACAGCGAATTCCATTTGATGCACCAAAAAATTGATGTTATTGCGGCAAAGTAGGAAGGGTTCCGGAGCAGTTCGCTTGTCCTAGGGAGAAAGGCAGACATCGCTGCAACATGCTCTGTGGACACCAGGTTGCGACTGCTACCCAGGTAACCTCAACTACGTCGGCCTCTACTATTGGTCTTAGAATGGGAACCGACCCCTAGAGTCCGGTTTAAGATCTAGGTTTTTATTCTCTCCTATCTTATGCTTATAATTTTTCCTAATGCGACTTGTATAGGGTGTCTTTTGGTTATGTTATGGCCAAATTGTATTTGGGTTGGGGATGACCATTTTGTTTGTAAGGGGTTAGTAAGAAAGAAATGTAGTAGTTTGGAATATGTATAAGAGGGATGCGAACTTATGTGAACTTTTGGGAAGGGAGTTTAGGAGCGGAGCCGGGCTGTCTCAGGGAAGCCATGGAAGATCTATCATGAAGCTTGTCTGTTATGTAATTTCAGTTTCGGCCATGTGAAGTAATATAATGTTTTATTTACAAAAAAAAAAGGTGATTGTGACTTTTTATGAGAGTTATCATTAAGGTGATAGCGAATGATTCAAGCTAGATTGTGTATGCAAAAAAATGTAAAATTTCTTTTGAATCTAGTATTTAATAAGCTTGTGGAGAATCTAAGTTGTTAAGAGTTCAAATTTGTCTAGAGTTATAATTTGGACTTGTATTAAGGTTCAAACTTACTTCGATTTTTGTTTTTCCATTGTAGTTGGAATTGAGTTACTACTAGATATAATGCCTTGACATTGTTCCATTTGACCTTTGTTAATTTTTCACCTACATATAAATATATAAACTTCTTTCCAATTTTATGTGGTAAACCACCTTACTTAAGTGAGGTGTTGATCTAAATGGACAATGTATAACAAAGGGGTATTAACTTATTGTACATGTATGTTTAACCATTATCTCTATGATGTGGTCCTAATCTATCAATGCACTAAATTTTGGATTGATGTCAATCTATGGCTCTAGTTATAGTGTAGGCTCATCCAACAATGTTTTGTTATAAGGTTACAGTAGTTCCACATTGAAAATAGGATGAAGTTCCATGTATGATAATAGACCCAACTAAAATACATACTTTCCAACTAACTTGGTCATGGCATGTGGACCATATCATAGTGGAAACAATTTATTTTTTTGACCTTTGAATCACTCCTTATGATTGTGTAACTATCTTTGGTCATTACCTTTGTAACATGGAGTGTGAGGTGTTGATTTTGACATTACTTGTATGTGTCTGTTTTCGTGTCATGTGTCATATGCACGATACCATGAATTCGTCATTGAACATTAACAAACTTACTTAATAAACTTGATTACTTTGTTAGCTCTCTTAATTGTTAAATTCAAATTGCTTGTAGTAGTTGGCACAGGATAAGCCACACCAATCACGGTGAGGTTGGAAGTCAATACAAACTTTTAATTGGTTAATATGCATCGTAGCGTTGTTTTAAGACTTATTATAGTTTTGCTAAATATGCTTACATTAGTCTTATTATCGATTTAGAAAAATATATATTAATTCAAAAATCAAAATATTAAGGAAATTCCTCTTTACCTGGTGGGCTTGGTTTGTTTTGTGTGTGTCTCATGCCCTACAAGCGGATCGAACTTGGTTAAAGGAAATAGCATTAGTAAAAGAGAAATGGAATGAATAAAACCATTTTAAAAAGAGAAAAGTCAGTATAGCTTGACTCGCCAACACTTTTTATTTTTTCAGGGAGCCACTGCTAGTTTGATAGATTCCATATACCCGGATTTGAGTTTCATTTGCGTTGCACTATACACGTGTCGTGCTTATGCTCGAATCACGAGAGGGTGAGCAGTTAGAGAGCATAAGAAAAAAAGATTACGAGGATGCACTTCCATAGAATTTGTGCATTGGAAATATGCACGCATAAATATAAACACGTGTAGGATTGAAATTGGAATATTCTACATGAAGTATAATGTTATGAGTAAGCTATCTACTCAACCATTTGCATGCATTTTCATTGCAGATCAATTCTACAACAAACTATTATTACACTCCGGTATAATGCAATAATGAAAAATACCAATTTACCAAATCAAATTGAATCTATAGACTGAACCGATCTAAACCTAATGTGAAATTGTGTTCTAAAAACTTGTAATTTGAAATTCAATTGTTATGGATTTGATAACGCCAATGTTCTCTATGTATGCTAGTTTAAAACTTTAACCTCGGTGATCATGAAGGATAAATAATCCAAGGTTTAAACCTGGATTGGGTTCCATAAAACAAACAAAGAAGTTGATTAATTGTTACAAAGGAAGTTGGTAAAACGTTCCAAGTTTTAAATCTTTCCAGTTATTTTTATGGAGTTGACTAAAATTATACAGTTCTAAACATACATTTGCAATTTTCATAAAAATTCCAATCAAAACTTACAATTTTAAACTTGCATTTAAAAAACAAGAATTTCCATGGCTAAATTTATGGATGGATGAATTTGAGAGCGCAGTTGGTGTGAAGGTAGGTGTTGAAATTGGTTGTTCTTGGCCTCACGGAAAGGTAACGAAGTAAGCTATCACCCGACGACGTTAGGTGGGCCAAGTGGGCCTTGGTGCAAATGGTCGGGTAGATAGCCTACTCCATGTTATAATGTGAGATTTCATTGCAACAAAGTGGTATAGGGAACCAACGATGCCAAACAAAACACTTACTTACTCTTGTAAGGAAATTGCGAGTTGTATCGGCTTCCTTGTAAAGGAGAGAGTTGCTCATGTTTAATTTTATCAATTTTCCTTTCCTTTGTTCAAATAGCTCCTCCCATAGCTAATAGCTTATTCTCGTTTCTCCTACAACATTTATTTCCTCACAACAAGTAGGTGGCAACATCATAAAACTTTGCCACCTCATAGATTTTATTAAATTTATGTATTGTGTTTATTTGATATTATTTATTTATTAATTTATTTTTACTAGGGGAATCGAGAACTAGGGACTAGGCTGGTACTCGCGTGACACGAGGTCCAAGGATCCATTCCCGCTACCACTATACCCTTAGGTGCCCCACAACAACCTGGAAGCATGGGACACGGGTAAGTTCGAGTGTGATTTGAACTTGTGACCTCCTTTACAACATCGACTTCATATCAAGCGAATCAACAATGAACCACACCCATGCAAGCTTGTGTTCATTTGATATTATTGTTGACATGAAAATAAAAAAAATATAATGATGATAGCTTCAAATTTTGCATTAATATCAATTCATGTGATGACTTTATTATGTAGTGAACTCAAATACATGTGACATGTCATAAGTCATTAACTGAAATTGAATTAGAGTGATATCATTGTCCATATAGAATAATTATAATATTTTTTTTAGCAATTATGAATCAGAGAAATATAAATTATAATAATACTGTATTTTGAAAAAAGATAAATAAATAAATTGGAAATATAAATAATAAATAAATAATGTTTGAAAATTATTAAATATAATATATATAATAAATATAAATTGTATTTTTTTTTGAAAATTTTATATTATATTAGAGACATCTACAAAACGATAAGTCCAAAATTTCAACATTAATCAGAGAAATTTTACCCTTTATAGAAAGAGAAACTTTGTTAAAAAGATATCAAATTAATATAAAAAAAATGTTTGTTGGATTAATATCCAACTCATAATTATGAACCATGAATGGCCTGGTTACATTTATTAATCCTAATTTTTATGTTTCCTTAAATTTAGGTTGTTAAACTCATATGATTGTTTTCAAAAACATTACATAAAATTTCTAGGCACCTTTTTTTTTCATTTTGATGATGGTATCTAAGATAAATTGTTTAGTTGCAGTTATTAAGAAACTGAAACCAATGGGGACATTGAGTGACATCCACATATTAGGAAGTAAACCCTGATACTTGACCTTGAGACCTACTACTTCCAATTCACAATACTCGACCACTTGAGCTAACTCATCAAGCTTTGTTTCCCTTGTTATCCTAACAATATTAATTATATAACTAGAATCCTCGATCTGTGTTATATCTAATAACTTGAAATAAAAATGTGAACCTACAAGCAATGTAAGCAATGTAATGTATCACAAAACCACAAATGAAAATGACCTTTCACCATAATAAATTTTACTACCTAAAAGCTTGCATAAATAAACAAGGAAGTAGTGTAACTTTCTAGGTTTTCACATATTCTAAACAAGAGTGCATAGTGAAAAATAGACAACTATGATGCAATATAGGAGTTGTCAATCAATGCATGTTTCCATAGTTTTGGAGTAAGGCATATTAGGTAGTTTACTAGTTGATGTGTGGTTACTCAATGTTATATGGTCATTTTTATTAATTGGTACTCATTAATGACATGACCATAGGTTCGTGTAAAATTTAAGGGGCAAGATTTATCCCATGGGCTATTTTTTCGATATTTTTTCCAAAACAATATTCACAATTTTAATTTTGTTCTAAAATGATTCACCCATTTTTCATAGGATAAAAATATTTTCCCCTAGACATCATTAATATTGTCCAGAAATTATATAAAATCATTATAAATGTGAATATTTTTACAAAAATTTATTGTCAAACATTTTATGGTTGGAAATATAAGAATTATTAAGATTCCCTAAGGTTTCTATACTTAAGAAAACTATGGATCCTTAAAACTTTCCCTCCATAGGCCTGTTAGATTTTTCTATTAAGAAACTATTTATAAAGTTAGAAGTCTATGTAATTTGTTGTCATGCATTTTTCATTGTAATGCCGACTCTACTCCTTTGGAGGTTCCATCCCCCCTCCACAAGAAGATCCAAGAACATTTCTATCTTTCTTGACCATCAATATAAGGGTTTACATTTTGTAGATTTGATATACTTGTTTCTCCAATTTTAATTTTTTGCAATTCATATTTAGATTCTTACATTGCTCATGATTTATTATTTATGTTGATTAAGTTCACTACAAGTGGTATCAAAGCTCTTTCTTATGCAAACATACACTCAAATTTTATAGTTTGTTTTATGTTTGAAACATATTATGGCGTCTTTAAATACAATGATTTGTTGTTTAGTAATTAAAACTACATGAATGAGAAACATACACATAGGGAATACAAGTGGAGTCACCTAGTTGTATATCCTTGTACACCTTTATTGGTACTTGGAAAGTAGTACCGTATTAGACATAATTTGTATATGGAGTCAATATTGCTTGGATCTTTGATTATATAAGAAAACCCATAGGTGCACTTTAAACCATCTTTACATAAATTGTTCAGTTTTTTTGTTTCTATAGTGCACCAAGAACAATACTCATAAATATCATTCTCACATACAAGGGAATCATGTAGTACATATAAGGGTACTATCTATCCTCATTAGTTACCACTGCAAAAGAATCACACAAGTGTTATTGTTGGAAGCCTTCCTGGGTATATCAAATATATATAGTGCTTGACACTCCTTTGATCTTAGGATCCTAACAAGCCTAGCATCTATAGCATAAGTAATGAAAAGAAAACCTCCTAGCATATCAATAAATTGCAAATTTGTTCTTACCATTGTGAGTGAACTAACTCAAAATACTCCTTATGCGATGTTGATCACATTGGTTTAATTATCTAGTAACCCTTATGTTGGAACCAATTTTCCCATGATGACCACTAGAAACATGAACATGAAGAATAAGATCACCCAAATGAAAAACCAAGTCTCTTATATCAAAACCTAAATTTCTAAGATTGAACGCTTAATGCATAGATTGCTATGATTGAATACTTAGAAATCCATGTTTCTCCAATTTCCAACATACAAGAAAAATTCTCTAAGCTTGTAGCTATCATCCTACCCAAATGAAGCAGTAAAAGCTTCTTTAACGTTCGTAAATTCTCTAAAATTCCCATAGGTAATCTGAATCCCACATGTTGGTAAGTAATAATAAAATGGATAATAGATAAGATGATGAATTACATATGAGGGTCTGTTATTTATATTTTGGTGAAATACCCTTTCATTAATAGTCATGTCTTTTCGTAAAGACATTATTAATTATTATTATTTATTATATATATGTGTGTGTGTGTGTGTTTATTATTATTATTATTATTATTGTTTGTTCTTATTATTTAAGTTTGTTACATTGCCTTCCCCTTAAGGGAATCTTTGTCCTCAAAGATGTATTTGACTTTTATGTCTGATTTATTTTAACTTGTCATCTCGGAATTATTTCCATTTTGTATTTGCGACATTTGAGGAGATGAGTCGATATGAATTACGGATTCCCAAGAGAATTGTCGCATAGCATCTACTATGGTCCATCCCAGATCTATTTTTATCGGAGCTCTGAGATCTTTTTGTGGAACGATCTGTCTCGATTGTTGCTTAGTATGTCGATATTTTCGCATATCCACATAAGTCTTCTGTGAATATTCATTTTGACCCCATCGTTGGTCAAAATGACGATTATAATTAGGATGTCTGTAAGGTCTAGGTTTCGTTTGTTCTTCTTTCTTTTGGACTGTGACGAGGACTGTCTTCACTTCTTCGATTTGATTTTTGGATGCATTTTCTTGGATTGTGCTTCTTGGTTCTCTAGTAGATTGTTCATGAATTGGAATCCTCTCGATTCTTTCCTATTGCGATTTTTTTTCAATTTCTAGCTCCTTGATTTGGTTAAGTAGTTCCTGATTACTATTATTTAAACACTGGTTTTCTTCTTGCTTTTCTAGTAATTTCCCTTCGAGGTCTTCACCGAATTGTTCCCTCTTGCTTTTGTTTTTCAATTTTTTGATTTTTGTAATCAGGGTTTTGTTGTGATTTCTTAATCTGAAAATTTCTTCAGAATTGTTGGATATTATTTTATTACTCTTTGCGATCTCTAGCTTGTGTTCTTTTTTAGAGTAGCTATTTTGTTGTTGAAGAACTTTTATCTGTTGTCGATACTGGTCGACCACTGATTCTTGATCTGTTAATTTCTGCCGTATGTGCGTCAGTTCTTCATCCTTGTTGTTAATGATTTTGTTCAAGCGGATTGTTTCTACTTCGTAATCACTTATTTCTTTCTTTATATCTTGATTTGTTAGTCTCTGATTGAAATCACTTTCGCCTTTTAATTTCTTAATTTGGGCATACAATTTTTCTATATGATTGTTCTGGTCGGAAATTATTTGTTCCTTGCGATCTTGTGTCATCTGACGTAATTTAATCAACATTTCTGATTTCATATTTTTGTCCCGTAATTCTTCATTCTCTCTTCGATAATGCTTTAACTTGGCTTCTAATTTCTCTATTTGTACTTGCAAACCAGATTCCATGATATCTAATTTCTTCCACACTAGATGATGATGATCTTCGATTTTGTTTTTCCTTTGACTTCCCCACCTAAGTTCAATCTCACTTAATTTTTAATATCAATTATTATGCACCTTTTTGATATTTTATTTCCCTTAAGTTTTATAAAATGTGAGTAGCTTGGGTGGTTGGGAGGAATGATTGTTAACTTCCCCACCCAGGTTCAAATCTCACTTACTTCTTTTAATAGTTATTATTATGCACTTTTTACTTTTATCTTCTCTTTTCTAACCTTTTTTTTTTCTTTCCCTTTTTTTTTAACCTTTTTTTTTTGCTCGTTCTTTTAGTTTAGTTTTTTTGTTTTTACTTTTTTCTTCACTTTTTTTTTAACTCTCTATTTTTTGGGGAAGTTACTTTTACCTCCTTTTTTTTTTTATTATGCACTTTTTTACTTTTATCTTTTCTTTTTTAACATTTTTCTTTCTTTCCCTTTTTTTTATCTTTTTTTTTTCTTTCTCTTTTTTTTTGCTCGTTCTTTTAGTTTTTTTTTTTGTTTTTAATTTTTTCTTCACTTTTTTTTTTTAAACTCTTTTTTTTGGGGGGAAGTTACTTTTACCATTTTTTTCTTTTTCTTTTAAGGACAAAGTCCTATTTTTTGGGAAACCCAAAAATTCCGAGAAACCTGGGTGATGGCTAAAAGCCAAAAAATATGGCCAAAGGCCGGGATCTAGCCAACGAGGCTCTGATACCACTGAACCAGTAAAAGCTTCTTTAACGTTCGTAAATTCTCTAAAATTCCCATAGGTAATCTAAATCCCACATGTTGGTAAGTAATAATAAAATGGATAATAGATAAGATGATGAATTACATATGAGGGTCTGTTATTTATATTTTGGTGAAATACCCTTTCATTAATAGTCATGTCTTTTCGTAAA
Organism: Pseudotsuga menziesii; assembly: GCA_001517045.1. Classification (NCBI taxonomy): domain Eukaryota; kingdom Viridiplantae; phylum Streptophyta; class Pinopsida; order Pinales; family Pinaceae; genus Pseudotsuga; species Pseudotsuga menziesii. Next base: position 126,932 of record LPNX010531732.1, on the reverse strand, counting down.
GACATTATTAATTATTATTATTTATTTTATATATATATGTTTATTATTATTATTATTATTATTATTATTGTTTGTTGTTATTATTTAAGTTTGTTACACCAAAGAGACCCATTATAAAGAGATTTGGGTGTAGTAAAGCCAGTGGTGAATCATTTCTAAGAGGGAATGCACTAGCGCACCCTTTCAAGGAAATTAACACTATATGTTTAAAAATTTCCTATGGTGAATCTGTACAAGTTTGATGGTTGTGACCCAATGGGATGAGTTACCCAAATGGAACACATCTCCATGGTATTAATGATGACATGAAGGAACTGTGGGTGGGAGTGTTATACTTGGCTTGAGAACATTGAAAATTGTGGCAATGGCATAATAAGGCATATGGGAGTTACATTTCCTCTTATGCGTATGGGAGTTACATTACTGAGATCCAATTTGTGAAGGCCATCTATGATCCCTTGAAACAATACTATTTTTTTGGGATAAATGAACAAGTCGCACCAAATAGGCATAGTTCAATATTTTGTTTCTTTATTCAAGAATTTGGTCATTTGTACATAAGGTGTGACATATACTTTCATCAAATAATGTTTTATTAGAGGCCTAAATGAGGAGATTCAAGAACAAGCCCAAATCGCTCACCCCGATACTTGGTTGGAGGTCTCTTAGTGAGAAAGAGAAGCATAGATGGTGGTAACTGCCTAGAACAAACTACCCACTTTTGTTCCCCGAACACGTCTCCTAGGCTTGTTCCAATAACCAACTCACTTACTTCTCATCCCTTGTCAATTCACAAGTTGACCCTGATAAAAGAAATTGAATGCCAACATCTTTGTATTTGTTATAATTGTGATTAACAGTGTTTTAAAAGCCTTAAATGTAAGGAAGTTTGTTTTTTCGTAGATACATGACCTACTTTGACATGCTTTAGGAGATTTCAAATAAATTCACTCCAAAATTAGATCTGGCAAAGACTAAACTTCCTCCTCACAAAGAAACCACCTTAGAACCTATTTCCAATGAACCCCAAATTTTCTCTATATAATATATATTTTTCTTTCTTTTATAAATATTTTTTTTTTTTTTTTGAAAAATGGGGAAATATTATTTTCCATGAATTAAAAGGCCGAAAGAACGGGTCATAAAGAGAAAGAGATGGAAGGAGAGATGGAAGGTTGTTGAAATAATAGGCATAAGTAGGCGTTCTGTAGGGGAAGAAATGGTGATGGTGGGAAAGGAGTTTATTGACATATATTTTCATTTCTATGTTGAGGAAATTATTATTTAAAAGACATTAGCGAGAGAACTACAAAGTGGCTAAAGCAACATAAGATTGAATCAAAGAAAGATGTTAAGGAAACATGTTTTCTTTAATAGGTTTTCTTTTATACTTGAAGCTGGTAGATAAGAAATATGTAATGTTAGACATTCAAAGGAAAGATTCAAATGAGATTCATCAACAATGAGATTTTGAATATAGAAGAAACATATATATCCAAAGAGAACAATAAAGAGAGAGTGAATCATTTGAGGAAAGTGATTGTAAATTATGGATATCTAAAGGAAATGAAAAAGTTGGTTGCAAAAGAATCTTAATAAGATGAAGGTTGCAAATTGAAAAAATCCAAAATTAAATATGACTTGTACCAGATTGATGAATTAATAATCCTTGGAAAGAAATAAGCTAAACAATATATGATCCACACAAATAACTAACAAATATGAAAGATTTTTTATGGAAATTGAAGGCATGAAGGATTTGAACTAAAGAAGAACCAAGTTGAATTGCTTGAAGACACATATATGGAAGAAATTTATTGTAAATTTTTCATAGAGGACAAATTTATTAAAAAATTTGTGAATGAAGAAAAAACACATGATTGCGTCTAATGGAGTTTTCTACAACGCAAAGTGGATGATACGTGTCACATTTGTCATGCTAGTGTAGCACATATCGGCTCCAAAAACTAAATATATAAATAAATAAAAATCATAAAACCGAGTACATGTTGACTCAAATTTAAATTAACTAGATTGTAAATTACATCTATATAAATATACATCAAATTTCAATTCAATTTCCATTCACACATCGTCACTTTTTAAATACATATTTTCATAAATAGTTGGCACTTGAAAGATTGTGATGTCCAAATATACTGGACTATTTATTATTAAGTTAATAATAGAACAATAAGTTAGATATTAGTTTTGTGATAATTGCAAATTAATAATGATTGGATAAATGGCAAGTATTTTACTTCATAGTTAATGAATGTGACTTTTGTCCATTTTTAATATTTACGTATTATACTTTATAACATGAAATGGTTGGCACTTCCACCATCAAAATTTGGGTAAATAACTATTTTACTTCATAATTAATTAATGAGTGTAGTTTTTTCCTATTTGTAGGATTTATGTATTAGCCTTTACAACATGATTCCAAATTGGAATAGATAACTATTTCACTATTACATTTTGACTATTTAATGAGTTTTAAACTTGAGGAAATGTTTTCACTTAGGGATTTGATCCTTTGCAGCGTTTAATAGAGCCAGAGTTAAGATGAATCTATGTTGGTCATAATTGATTTGATATTTTCCATTGCCATAATGACATATACGGAGTATCTCTATTCTTTAAAAGTATATTTTCATATATATTTACAATTTAGGAAGGATATTTTAATAGAAAGAAGAGAATAAAACATTACTAGTACACAACTTATTTGTGAATTGCAAAAAGAGGAATGCCACATGCAAGGAAAGATGTCGGGAGAAGGATCTTGTATAGTGGTGGAAAAATTGAGGTGAGCACATATTAAAAAACTTGTAATTGAACACATACTTATAGAAGTAAATGAATATGAAAATGGTTTTCAACTGGATTGGGAAAATGGATGCATTAGCATAATCTTGAAGATAAGACAAATAGATAAAATAGTGTAGAATTTGAGAATAATGAATATGTATGTGGGATTATATTAAGAATAAAAATTAAAGTCTTTTAATAATAAATATGAAAAAAAAACAAATTCTTAAAGTTGAGGAAGATGTAATCTTGAAAAATTATAATGTGTTTGTGGATTTGATGAAGAAATTATAGTATAATTCCATTACAATATTGAAGAATGCATAGTAGAGTGATCGACATGTGAAGAAATTTCATAGAGTGATGAAGAATTTATAATATAATTTTATTACAATATTGAAGAATGCATAGTAGAGTGATCGACATGTGAAGAAATTTCATTCATAAAAGTATGAGTAAGACATCTAGATGATGTCATATTTTTTTGGAAAGGAAAAGTAAGCTATTGTCCAAGAGGTTAATGATATGAATGAAAGAGAAGGATTGATTGAAATTATGAAATACTGTACATCTTGACTAGTGAGTGTAGAGAAATGAATATTTTATGTTTATATGGTTACAACATTGAACAAGAGAGCATATATGATGGAGATGCTCATAGAGATGGAGCATTTGCAAAGAAAATGGTGGCTTTATTGTGTATAACCATAAGAAAAGAATATGGAGTGTTTGATGAGGAGTTGATGAATATGTTTTTAGAAGCACTTGATATATATAGAAAGTAGTAGTAGACAAAGATTGTGATTTTCTCTATGTCTATAAATAAGTCTTGAGAGCTCAAACACGTTGACAAATTCTTAGGATTTAACAAGCATCACTAAATAATACACGAGAGAACAACATTCTACATAGCAACACATTTAAGATAGACACACAATGTTTACCTGGAGAACCCAAAACCGAGAAAAACCACCATAATAGATCTATTATTTTCCTTGACCTAAATCGGCCAAGCCGAGCCAAGTCAGCTAGCCACCACTCACCTCCAGACCACTTCACAATGGAGCCTCCTCAAGCCTTATAAATAATTCCTTACATGCAATACCATGGGACACCAAATACCATGGGCTAAAAAAAACCATTTGACTCATTCTCAAGTGAAGTTTAACCCTAACAATCCCCCCTTTAAACTTGAGTTGGAGTAATCACCAACCCCCCTCAAATGTTTACCAAGGAATTCCACATACACCCCCTTTCACTTAGGTTTATCTCCCGACTTTACCAGTGAGTTACCAGGGGTATGCATTCCTTACGAGGTCTTATAGACATATGCCCATTTACATGAAAACTGCTCCATTAATTTTTTTGTGTCTTCATGGTGACTACACCATCACCATTCGTTGATTCATCCCATCACTTTTCCATGCTCGTCTTCTTGCTCATTTTTTTCATTCTCCTTTTGTACATGCATCCAACCTTTTCATTGGCATCCATATAAAAAGAATCCATCTACCAGATTACATGGGTTTTTCTACCGTTGTAACTATCATTTCTCTAGGAATTCTCTTCACATACATGGTGTTGTCATCAAATCTGCTCCAACAAAATTTATAAGTTTCTAGCAGCACACAAAAAGGTTTCATCTAAGGTGGCCCTCAATTGATCCCACATGTTAAATTCAAATGTTTATGTTCTGTCTAAGAATTTGTGAAAATGACAATTGACAGTAAGAATATACTTCAATTTAGAGGTATGGAAGAGATCACCCAGGTGTTTAATTCATGTGTGTTCGATATTTGGTGATTACCGAAAGGCCAAAAGGATGATGTCTCTTCTTTTAGCTTGAACTCAAGTTTTGCAATGTTGCCACAGTTCATATTTAATCTTAGACGTTCTCAGTTTGTACAGGTTTTTAATAATAGCCCAAATGAGACAACTTATTTATGCATTCTATTGAATAGAAAAAATGTCACCAATTTTATTGTATACTTTTGATGGATGCATACTTCAGTGTTGTTGTCTTTCAGGTATGACTATTGCTCAATGGCGCAACAGGGGCTATCATAATTAACAATAGCATCAAGCATTTGCTCAATTGTTGCAAGCACCTCATGATGATGTACACTGATTCTTGTGAATGCACTGGGGTTCGAGAATTAGCAGATATTGAATTCCAAGAGTTAATTGGTTGTTGGGGTTTTCATATCAATCAGTTTCACTGTAATGGTGGGTTTACTGTTTAATGATACTATATAAGCAAACAGGTTATGCTTGATTGTGGATTCAGATCCGGATATTCGGCTGCATAAAGTTTATTATTGCGTTTTATCAGTTTGACAAGTCCTAGATACAAATTTTCAAGTGAGTTATTTGATGGATGTTTCTAAGAATCAAAGTAGTCCTATGTCTCTTGAAGGTGGTAATTTGAATATTGAGGAGCAGTTTGAACTGCATGTTCAATTTCCAAAGGAGCTTTGTATTGTAGATAAAAGAAAAAATAAACACTGCAAATGCCACAAGCAACTCCGTTGAAGAAGGTTTTGATGTTGATAATATGGTGGTTAGCATTGACATTGTATATTTAGAGAATTTTCCAGTAGAAGACTTGCAACATGCTTTTGAAACATGTTTGCATATTGATGGTCTAGAAAAGCAAGACTGCAATGACAATTAGAGCCAGATGGTTCACCTGGTTGCATGCAAAAATGAGTAAAAAAGAAGTGCACAAAGGATTGCCTCAAAATCCCAACGGATCCCCTCTGGCGCACAAGCTAAATTCTGATGTCAATGATGAACAATCAAGAATGGGTGATAAAAAACCTTTTGTAGATTCAACAGAGTTGGTGATGTGCCAAACTTTCTCACAGTGTGCCAGCTTTCCATATTCTGTGCAGCTATCTCTGTCACCCACTGGCAAGCCTAACGAGGGAGCTGAGAGAGCTGAGAATGTGATTGTGGGTGGTGAACAATCTCTTGAATTGAAGAATACAGTTTCTAATCAGACAAGTTCTCTTCCATCTTCTTTCAAAATAATATTAGTAATGTGAGGAGGTCAGGAACGGAATGGTTTGGGCCTTAGACCCAAACTTTCTGTGAAATGGACACCTGATGTTCAAGAACCTTAGATCAGTTCTGTTTCTCATACTGTTAAAAATCATCGGTGGCACCAATCGAAAAAGAAGGATCGCAAACACAAGCACAAAGGGAAATCAAGTCATGTGAGTGGAAGCAATAAAAATGATAAGAAACATCATTCCAAGCGAAGCTACAATAGCAAGAGTGGCCATTCAAGATTGTTAATGTATCAATGCCAATAGATGATATACATGAAATCTTGAAGGGGTCATTGTCTATGATTATGAACTAAAGATTGGCTAGAGTATATTTGGGTACAAATGATGAATCTTCCTCAAAGTGCTCATCAATACTCATCCATGAATGCAAGTGGCATTTCATTTAAAGTGTTTTAGTCATAGTAGAAGTATAACCCTATTAAATAAAGACATGGGTCATTTTCTTGTTTGATTAGCTAAACTTGGCAAAACCTCATTAGACTAGATCCAAAAAATGCTAAAGAGGTTAGCTTTGCTATTATATATATATATTTCATTATAAAAATATTAGGAGGTAGAAGTGAGGAAGGGGAGGTGAGGAGCAGAGTTCCAGCCAAGGGCTGAGATTGTATTGGTAGTAATTTGAACATTCTGATATTGGAGTGGTAGGAGCATGTATACACTCTATTTTTGTTAGCTGCTTTGAAATGATTATGTTCATATGAGCCGCCTTTCTATTTCAATAATTGAATTTCATGTGTTGTGATTTATCTTGTGTATGGTCAATTAAAATCCATTGCTAGATTCTCATGACTAATGTGAAGTTATCCTTAAGTACTATATGCAGAACCCCGTTCATGTTTTTCATAAATTCATACTCGTAGCTTTGTCTTATCAGTTTTTATTGTGATATATATACTGCTATTCAGTATTGGCTTTCAAATCTAGCTTGATTTTTGGAGTAAATCTACCTACGACCAATTTCCATAGATTCATTTTCCAGTTATCCATTAAACCAATTTAAGATTTCTGTAAGCTTGACCCTAGCAGTCGAGGTTCAACTTTAGTGATAATACATGGTTCATCAATCTTGGTCCCAAAACTAAGATTAAACCATCTGACATTCCTCTTGCAATCAAAGACTCAACCACTTTGATCTACATTAAGCTAGGATACGAGTACACCTACCACCCTCATACCTTCCCAGTGGTTCATTCAACACTTGATGCAACACATCCCTTCTCTGCGCATAAGAGAGATACCTTGCGTGTCTAACACCCGAGGAAATTACATTTTAACCAGGAACCCAAAAATATTGGTAAGGTGTCGGGTACCACCAAACATGCACCCCATAATTAATTAAAAAAACTAGGCACAACACAATGAGCACAACAATATGAGAAACCATCTAGCTCTGATACCAGTTCTTAGGATTTAAAGAGCATCATTGAATAATACATGAGAGAGCAAATTTCTACATAACAACACATTTCAGATAAACACACATTGTTTATGTGAAAATATCAAAACCAAGAAAAACTACCATAATAGATCTAATATTTCCCTTGACCTAAACGGACCAAGCTTAGCCAAGTGAGCTAGCCACCACTCACCTTCAGGCCACTTTACAATGGATTCTCTTCAATCCTTATAAATACTTCCTTACATGCAATACCGTCGGACAATACCATGGGCCATAAAATACCATTGGCCACGAATACCACGGACTACAAAACACCATGTGCTAGACCTAAATAATTTAACTCATTCTCGAGTCAAGGTTAACCCTAACACAAATTACCTAAACATATCATTTTGTGTCATAAAATTGAATCTTTATATCTTAAATACTTACTTTCATTGTGTACTTTGTAGTAGCTATAAAGTTGCTTTGCATCATATCAAGCACAACTCATTGCATTGTTTGATTTTGATCTTATACCATCATTATGATCTTTTTCAAGAAATTTCACCCATTCAAAATTATCTTTAAATAATATCAACCAACATATCTGCAAGAAAAGAATTTTATCCATTGTCCTTGTTGGTGAGAAGTGGTTTCCACGAATACACAAGTTGGTTTCTTTTGCTAACATTACTATTTCCCTTGGTGGCACACATCCTTTGAGTATGCTATCCTCCAAATTCTATATAAGTCTCATACTAAGATGTTAAACCTCAAAACTTTCTAAATTAGGCTTTGTCTTTGAGCTTTAGTGATTATTTTGGGCCCATCTCCCTACTTCAAGTAATATTGGACTTTTTTTTAGGTAACTTGGTGCAACTTGTACTTTGAAAAAACTAGCATTAGGATGTCTTCTTCCCCTTCACCTTGGGTTCCCCATTTTCACCCAGCATAGATGATCAAGTCTAACATGGTATTTTCCTAACTTCACAAAAATATCAAAGTTATACTCTTGAAAGAGCATCAACCATTAGCTAAGTCTACGGGCATTATCAACTTAGTGATTGTATTTCAAGAATTTGTGATAGATATACAAATTGAACTTATTAGCTAACACATAATGCCAATTTTTTTGCGGAGCATGTACAATACCTAAATATTCTCAATCGATAGTGTTATCATTGAAATTAGTTAGTCATCGACCCAAGTGAATGTCTTCTTCTTTAGGAGCATCTCCACTAGTATGTTATCCACACATATTATTTGAAAAAATTGTGATAATATCATGCATGCCCCACAAATAACTTAAACTTTGATGGATTGTGTAAAATTAAGGGGGTATTGAGATATAATTTTTACTTTGTCCCTCAAAGTCATGTTTGAGGGGGGATGTTGGAAAATGTAAACCTCACTTATCAATCTTTTGGTTCACATTGATGAGTTATTAGGTGATCTTGTGGTGCTATAGTTGATGGTTTTAAAGGTAATTGACTAGATGCACTAAACCTATATATCCTTGAGTAGTACTTGGGTTTATAGTTAAGTTATGGAGAAATTATGTTGGGTAGTGAATTGGTCCAATACCATATAATTTTTACACGGTGTAAGAGTGCGAAATTGCATAGCAATAAAACAATGTCATGTGAATTTATAATAGTGATTCTTGACTCATAAATTCGCCATTAATTATTAGCTTACAAAGCGTTGCAAAACATACTTAACCTTATTATTATAAATAATTAGTAGATAGAACCCTAAAAGAAAAGAGTAACACATCTATGATTTAGTGAGAGTAACACATCTATGAGTTACTGCCAAATAATGTTTTTTAATCAACTAAAACGCTTACGCATATGTTTTTGTTTGAGAAAATGGTTATGAGACTCATAGTTTGTTTGAGTCAATGTTGCTATCACTAAAATCTTTCTATTTTTATTGAATTTCTAATGGTTTTAAGTTCACTAAAATCTTTATATTTTCGTTTCATGCTCAAGGCATGAAATGCGAAAAGAAATTTATTGAATTTCTAATAGTTTTAAGTTCATATCATGTGTAGCATACATGACAAGTTTCGAGGACTTATGATATTCTTAGCGTTGAATGTTTTATCATGGTGAAAACTATGGTTGATGTGGGAAGTTATGCATAAGGCAACTTTGGTGATTCCATACTTTGCATTTTTATGGATACATTGCTAGGACAATTTAATTGGTTACAAATGTATGGGGTTCGAGTTTTAAGCAAATAAAGACATGTGATATTTATTGTTAACACCAATATTAACACGTGTTTCATGTTTGTTGCATCATACAATATGAAGACGAGGCACCACGATCAAAATATTTAAAATGATTTTCTTATTAATGGCAACATCAATCCCAAGTTGGAATTTAAAAAGGAATCCTTGTTATGACTAAGTTGGTTGACATGTTGTATAAGTCCAGGTCATATGGCACACAACCATTGGCTGCATTGTTTGTCTTTACGAAAGTGTATCTGATGTGGCTAGGGTTGATAGAACCACACTATGCCTGCCTTGCATTTAATTTGATGGTACGTGGGTTTTAATGAATCAATCTTAAAATTTCTATGTTGATGTTGGGTTTTGCATTTTTCTGTTGATAATTTTTCTCTGGAAACTAGCTTGTTCACCAGTTCAAACCTGGGGGTTTTGTAACAAATTGCACTGCTCATTCAAATGAAATTTGAAGTGTTTAAAAAGCAAGTTTAAAAGCAGTTCATTTTCTATCAAATATTTCATTTGCAAAATAATTTAATAATGGCTCTATTGAAATGGCTATTTGTGTGTCTTGTTTCCTTTTCCCTTTCTGAACAATGAAAAGCTCAAATGATTGCTCTCCTTCAGAATATGATGGTGGGTTTGGGTTGAAGCTATGGCATTGTTTTAAGTTCAGAGTTAAATCGTGAAAGCTTTGTTTTCAGTGGTGTTAAAGAATTTCGACCAACTGTGTTGTTTATGTGGCTCACATTATCCAAATTGAGAATTATTGGTCACAATAGCCTTCATTTAGACTTAGTCAGCAATTTACCTTCATCCATTTTCTGTAAGTTTTCATACTGCCCATGCACAATAACCCCAAGAGTCAATTGTGTCAAGATAACTTCACTCTGGTTTTTTAAATTCCAAACTTGAATCATTATTGACTCTAAGATTCTTGCCACAGAAGTAAAACCCACAGATTATTTCCACAATTGTTGGGTGCAATGCACAGCTTAATGGAAGTCAAACTTTGTTGGCAAAGAGATTCTCAGCCATAATCCTTTCGGTGGCCTTGAAAACATGTTGATATCCTTAAATTCGATGGGTTTTGAATTTGAACTCACAAAGTCTCATTTCTCATACGACTTTGGGTCACGTTTCTATTGAATTGGCATTTTTTTTCGATTGTCTTGTCTGTCACATAAAAATATAAATCAAGACCCATTTAACGAAATGCAACAACTGTTCATATACTGGATTTGTGTTACTTGATATTATGTTTTATAAAGAGATTCTACAAGGATAAGAATTTTATGTTGTGAGCAAGCTTGTGAATCACTGGGTTGGAGATGTGTTTGGATGTTGGTCTTGTATGGATGAAGACATCGCGACTATGATTTAATTTTCAAACTTAAAAAAGAAGAGTGTTGAATGTACACATGTTTCGACATTTATTGCCACTGGTGTTGCCATTTATTGCTATTCTTCACAAGTTTTGAATAAGAAATGACCCTATCTTCACTTTGCATGAATAAAGTTTTGAATACATTTTCAACTGCATACACCATGAACTTAAAAATTTTGGTTAAATACTCAGACATTTTGAGTTATTTTGCTCGGTTAAGTCATGAAGTTCCATGAACTTAAAATTTTTGGTTAAATACTCAGACATTTTGAGTTATTTTGCTTGTTAAGTCATGAAGTTCTAATGGATGTTTTTACTAGCCCTCAGATTGATTTTGAGTTGGTATGTGGAATGGTATGAAAACCTAAAAGTTGTGAGCATGATGAAGAATATAACAATCGTTAAACCTAAAAGTTGTGAGCATGATGAAGAATATAACAATCGTTAATAATTGAAATTTTCAAAGCTGATTAGCTTGATTGTTTGAATTGTTTCTTGAACGAAGTTCACGAGGAATAGGCAAAGATTGTTGATGGTGATCGTTTATTATAAAAAAATGTAATTGATTATGATTATGGATAATTGAACATGTATCATCCACTTTCCCTTCATGTGCTCTCTCGTTACCCATTTACCTCCGCTTATATTTTAAAATTACCATGTTTCTCTGATGCTTTTAGGAGGAATAAGTTGTATGCAGTTTGAAAGTAGGAAAAACAGAGCAACTTTAAAGTTCATTTTCCCTTGCCTCTTTCCCTTAACATATTTGTGCGCATGAGTGTTGTTCAATTCAAATCCATTTTAAAGTTATTTAAAGGAAAATTTTATTCGATAAATTTATTTCCTATTATTTACATTTACTAATCTAGTTTTCATCATTACATAGATGAGTGTTTGCAGACGAGGAAGTATCAGGTCGAGGAAATTGGAATAGAGGCCAATAGCTTGGTTGGCAGAAAGGCAGAAGTAAGAGGCTTAGATTTTCAATCTACTTTGACCCAAATTCTAAGGAATTTAACCAACTTCTTCAAAATGGATTTTTAAACTTAGCTGGCCAATGCCATTTTCACCAATTGTGACACAAGTTGGGCCTCCTTTACAACCTCATCCAAATATTATTGGCATTCTTGTGCAAGCCCAAGTTTCTATGCAACCAAAACCACCAATTACTGAGGGTTAGAATAACCTAGCCCCAAATCCACCACCTAGTTTCAATAGACGGGCTATTGCTTCATTACCATTACCTTTACCTTTACCTCCTCCTTCTCCTCTAAAGCAACGTGTTTGTCGAATTCTTTCAATTTCCTCCCAAGTACAACCACTTCAGCTTAATGATAAGTTCAAAGCCTCTCCCAATCAGTCTGAGTTAAAGCAAACGAAAACAACCTGCCCTTTTTCTCAAGTCAAATTCATCAGAAGACTCTTCTTACTTAATTACATTGCATCATGTTTCTCCATAGATCAAAATTGAAGTGAGAAACATCACTTTGGGTGATGTACATCTGTTAAGAGAACAGTCTCACAAGAAAGACATTTCTCAGGGAAATGAACTAGGGGAAACTGCTCCCATAGGAAATATGGATTCTTATTTTGTTCAAAGAGAACACTATATTTTATTCCGAGACATATTTCTGACTATGTTTTGAGGCAACAAACTTATGAACTTATATATTGTGGCACTCGGTTATATATTGCTGTACTCGGGTTATATATGAAAGTTTGCTTTGATTTCGTGAATTACGATGATTATTTGGCATGACATATATTTTGATTATTTGGAAAGACAAGGGCATAATGAAAAGTAAATGAATATATATATCGGGAGTCTCACCTATTATTTATCTAGATATTACCTTTATCATACATAAATAAATATGCCTTATTTAATTAAAGTTATTATAAAATATCCTAACTGAAAAGTAGTTCAAAGTGACACTCCATCCTTGTTTTCGTTCAGTTCTGAATTTCATGAAAGTTGAGTCTTCTTGTTGATAGCAAGATTATACTTAAGGTAGCAAAAGAAGGATCAAGAAACATCAATTGTTTTTATGCTTAAAAGGTTATTCATTTGTAATGAGACTTTGTTTAATTTAATTAGATTTTCGAATTACTTTTCAATGTTAATGAAGATTGTTTTTGCAAAATCAAGGGAGTGACACATTTAAAGCTTGATTGCAATTAGTTTTTATTGATTTTCTTTTCACGAGCACCAGAAGTCTTTGTGTGAATTAATATCCCACCTTAGATTTCTAAGTATGATCTTGATCCTGTTGGAATAATGTAGAAATGTTTGCCGAATATCTAGGTTTAGGGTTGATGTGTACTTTATATACTTAGTATGTAGAGGTTTCAGATCCACTTCTTATGGATCTAGCTGTTGGTTTGTTATGCTAAGATACATCTATATAATGTAATTTTTTTTATTAATCAATTGAATTGGTTTGACCATTCCTCTTGTAAGCGAGCTCTGCTCAATGCCTTCTAAAGCTCGCTCAATGCCTTCTAATTCTTAGTTGGTAGAGGAACCGAATTTTTCTTAACAGTTGCCGTGAAGGGAGAAGCTGCCATTTATCATTTTTTTTTGCAGCACCATTGTGAACGTGTTGATTGAAGGGGAAATTGCGTTGGAGTTCAACGCTGGTAGTAAAGCCCACAATTTTTTTTTAAAGCCGCCGAAGGGATCATGCCTGTGAGAGTTTGCTAGATCAGCGATTCCAATCTGAAGGGCGCTGTGGAGCTGAATGCGGTGGGCTGTGGAGCTGTTGTAGACGCAGAGTGAAGGTCAATCACTGTCGAGAGCACAGAGAGTCACAACTCAGCGTGGAGAAACTTCGCAGCACATCAGCTGCCTGGGAGATCTGCGTGCAGAGTAAGATCACTGCGTGGAGAGCACCGTCCATTGAATTGATTGCTGCGAAAATTGGAGATATATATATATATATATATATTCTCCCTTGCAGACGCCGTGGAAGTATCCAACAACCTGCGATTTGGAGAAGCGAAGATCGCTGTGGAGCTTGCTGCCTGAAGATACGAGTTCCTTTGGACGAATGTCTGTGATACGGATTAAGTGGAGCTTGATGCCTGAAGACCAGCATATCGTGGAGGTGAGCCGAAAATCGTGGAGCAGTTCGTCGGTGAGAAACTCGATCAACAAGGAGGTGAGCCGAAAGGCTGAATTTTGATTTTTTTTTCTCTCCGTGAAATCTTGGCAACGCTTATCACCTGAGGCAGAGGAGCGGTGCCTCCACCAAAATTGCACAGGAAGAGCGGTGGTACCGCCTGCCCACCAAAGGAGAGGAGTGGTGACACCGCTAAAGCTGAGAAAAATAAGAGCCGTGCTCAAACCACTCCTTACACAAATTCCGGGCACCGGGGAAGGTCTTTGTCAAAAAGAAAAGGTGCCGTTCTGCATTTTTTTTCACCTATTGATTATAGATCGGCTCTCCAGATCAGCCAAAACAAGGTAAAATGGAAAATCCACCTCTTGCAGATACGTATATCAATGAAACATGGTGAAAACTACGTAAATTGGAAATTTAAGATGATGGCTGTGTTTGAATCCACTAATGCGTGGTCGATTGTGATCAGAGATGAGCCGAGGCCTGCAATTGTTGCTTTGCTTTTGTACTGGAATAAGCGGGATTTGAAAGCAAAACTGACCTTGAGGATGTCTATCAAAGATAACATCATTCTGCATATCAGAAATTGTACAACATCCAAGGCAACGTGGAATACGCTCAAAGGCCTGTATCAAACAAAGGCCTGTATCAAACAACTAATGAAATTGGGTTTTGTTTCTCAAAACCAAATTGTTGTCAATCAAGATGGAGGCTAATGAAGGGGTAAGAAAATTTATTTCTGGCATTAAAGAACTCAGTGATAAATTGGGTGACATAGGTGAAGTTGTTGAAAGTTATGATTTAGTAACAGTCACTTTAAAAGGATTATTGCTAGACTACAAAGTGTTTATCTCAGCACTTGCAACGAGAGAAAAACCCCCAAATTTTGAAGAACTTACAGGGATTCTAATCCAAGGAGAAGAACGAATGAAGAACTATGATATGGATGCTGGAGGTTCAGACCTAGCGCTGATGGCGAGAGGTCGATATCCGCACAGAGGCAAACCATGGAGCAGACCATGGAATGGAGACAGAGGCAGATTTCATAAAAAACACAAAGGTATGGCTCAAACTGATTCTGATAGAAATAATGTAGATGGTCATCATTGGGGCAAACCAAGAACCTCAATAGAAATCATTATCAGAAGAAGTTTTACAAAAATAGAAACTACAATGGAAGTCACAATGGAAATTTTGCAAATACAGACAACTCTGAAATTAATGATTTTAAAAATCTGAGATTATTTATCTCTGAAAATGCTATGTCTGTTGAGACAGACAATGAGAATGCATGGTTCATAGATTCATGTGCATCTGCACATATGTCTTTTAAGAGAGAATGGTTTGATGAATACAATGAGAAACATGATGGAACTCATATCTATTTAGGAGATAATAGGTCACACCAAGTGCAGGGTTATGGAATAATAAAAGTAAAATTATCTAATGGTCAATTGAGAGAGATTCATAATGTCATGTATGTGCCTGGCATTAAGAAAAATTTAATATATGTTTCAACCATAACCGAGAATGACCTGAAGGTAGAGTTTGGCAAGTACCAGTGCCATATCAAAGACATTCGAAACCACTTCAAGATTGTTGCTACAGGTTCAAGATGTGGAGGACTGTACAAGCTGAATGTGAGCAAAGACGGTCATCAGGCACTTGCATCCACCGTCATCACCACAGAGGAACTTTGGCACCAGAGGTATGGCCATATTAACCACCATGATCTTGTATTACTTCAAAATAAATCTATGATCGAATGTCTGCCTGTAATAAAGAATGAACATTTAGAATGTAGTGCATGTGCACTTGGCAAGCAACATTGAAATGAATTCCCAGCACATCAAGAAAAGAGGCAAATTGGTCTGCTTGAATTAATTCATACAGACCTATGTGGACCTATGCAAACTAGATCTTTAGGAGGTGCATCATATTTTCTGACATTTATTGATGATATATCTAGATACACACGGGCGTACTTCATAAGGAGGAAAGTAGATGTATTTGAATACTTCAAGGAGTTCAGAACCATGATTGAAAAGTAGATAGAAAAATGCACTAAAATTCTCAGATCTGACAATGGTGGAGAGTACGTGTCTGGAGCTTTTAAGAAATATTGTAAGGAGAATGGTATCCAACAACAGTTTACAGTATCGCACATTCCTTAGCAAAATGGGATAGCAGATCGAAAGAACAGAACACTAGTTGAATGTGCACGCAACATGCTACAAGGTAAGCAAATTTCAAATGGATTTTGGGTAGAAGCTATGAATACTGCTGTATATTTGAAAAATATCAGTCCGACAAAGAAATTAGAATTTCAAACACCATTTGAGGTTTTCAATGGATATAAACCACAAGTTAAGCATCTACGAATCTTTGGTTGTAAAGCATTTGTCCACATACCAAAAGATGATAGGAGGAAACTAGATGCTAAATCACTTGAATGTGTCTTTGTTGGGTATTGCAATGATCACAAAGCTTATAAGTTGTTTCACCCTTGCACTCATAAATTAATTGCTAGTAGAGTTGTGGTGTTCCATGAACATACAGATGCAAGTAAAAGAACAAAACAAGGGCATAGTCTGACTAAAAATGATGAATATGTCAAGTTAAACTCAATAGTTCAGGAGCAGGAAGTGGAAGAGCCACAAGGGAAGCAAGAGGAACAGAATAGCAGAAGCAGCAGTGAAAGTAGCAGAAGCAGAATGAGTACTTCTACAAGTTCAGAGGAAGACACAGTAGAAAGTAGAAGGATTATGGATGGAACCCTTACAGGTAATTTAATGCTAAGAAGGTCAACAAGATAGATTCATCCCCCTCCAAGGTACAATAATTATTCTCTAATGTCTAATATAATGAATACCAGTGAACCAATGAATTAAAAACAAGCCAAAGATAAAGCAGAATGGGTTGAAGCAATGAATGAAGAATATAACTCAATTATGAAAAATTAGCTTTTGGCAATTGACTGAGTTACTAGAGGATAAGACACCCATAGGCTGTAAATGGTTGTTTCAGTATAAGCTTAAATCATACGGCAGCATAGAAAGATTTAAAGCAAGACTATTAGAAAAAGGCTATACACAAAAGGAGGGAATTGACTTTGAAGATACTTATGCAGCAGTAGCAAAACTAAACACAAATAGAATTCTGGTTGCATTAGCCACAACACATAAATGGAAAATCCATCAATTATATGTAAAATCTGATTTCCTAAATGGTGAGTTAAAAGAAGAAGTCTACTTACTTCAGCCTGAAGGATTTGTATAGAAAGGTCAGGAACATCTTGTATGTAAACTAAAGAAAACTATCTATGGATTAAAACAGGCTCCTAGGTCATGGTACATAAAGATTGATACCTTCTTTAATCATAAAGGTTTAGTTAAAAGCAAAAGTGATCCTAACCTTTACATGAACAAAGATAAGGAATGAAATATATGTTTGATATCTTTATATGTAGATGATCTAATCATTACAGGGAATGCATGTGAGTTGATTACAAAAATAAAAAATCAACTGTCACAAGAGTTTGAAATGAAAGACCTTGGAGAACTACACTATTGTTTGGGACTTGAAGTTTGGAGAGAAGCTGGCAAAACTATGGTCACTCAAAGTAAGTATGTAATGGAAATGTTGAACAGATTCAACATGAGTGATTGGAAAGTATCAGTGATTCCTTTAGAACAGAATGTGAAGTTATGCAGTCAAGATGGATCAAAGGATGCAGAAGGTACTTTGTATCGACAGTTGGTGGGAAGCCTGAATTATCTCACTACCACAAGGCCAGATATATCATATGCAGTCATCATTTTGAGCCAGTTTATGGCGAAACCAAATGACAGCCATTGGATTGCAGCAAAGAAAGTCCTTAAATATCTGAAAGAGATAATGAACTTTGGTCTTTTATACACTGATAAGTTTGATGTTCAATTGGCACGTTTTTTCTGATTCTGATTGGGCAGGAAATCCAGATGACAGAAGATCTACTACAGGATATGCATTCAACATTGGATCCGAAGTCGTCTCATGGAGCAGCAAGAAACAACCAACTATTTCTCTATCATCCACAGAAGTTGAATACAAAGCCATGTCTAGTGCAACATGTGAAGCTATCTGGTTGAGGAGGATTCTTGAAGACATTGGAGAAAAGCAAACAGAACCCACAAAAGTACATTGTGATAATCAAAGTGCAGTCAAATTGGCACACAACCCTGTTTATCATGAAAGGACAAAACACATTGAACTGCAACATCATTTTATCAAAGAAAAGATTGAGTCTAAGGAAATTAAACTTATTTATTGTAACACAAGTGATAATGTCACTGACATATTTACCAAACCTGTTGGCAAGATTCACTTTGAGATCCTTAGGCAGAAATTAGGTGTTGTAGAAAATCCATTTCTAAGGGAGCATGTTGGAATAATGTAGAAATGTTTGCCGAGTATCTAGGTTTAGGGTTGATGTGTACTTTCTATACTTAGTATGTAGAGGTTTCAGATCCACTTCTTAAGGATCTAGCTGTTGGTTTGTTATGCTAAGATACATCTATATATTGTAATCTTTTCTTATTAATCAATTGAATTGGTTTGACCATTCCTTGTGTAAGCGAGCCTATGAGCTCCGCTCTTTTCCTTCTAATTCTAAGTGATCCTCACCCTCGTAGTGGTTTGTAAATATTGACTACAAATGTAAATTTGAAATGAAATCAATAAAATCATCTGTTGATTTTTATCTTACTTTGGGTTTGGATTTATTTTAATATTCTATTGTTAAATTTTATTTTCAGATTTGAAACCTTAACTTTTCTCTTGTATAAATATGTTCTCAATTTTTTTGACACAATCTTTCAATTTCTTTTAAACACACACACACACACACACACACACACACATGTATATGGAACTAGTACTTATTTCTTATAGACTAATTGAAATATCCAAAGAGGCTATAAATATAGGGTGATAATCCCCCTATCTTGCCTTAGCCTAGAAAAATTAAAAGATGTTAGTATAACTATCACAACCACAAGTAAAGTGGCCAGTGATCGTCGATACAAGGAGCCATCCACTTAGTTTTGGGGAGATGGATTAATAAACTTAAACAAAAGCTAAACATAAGTTAAATTAATTACCAAATTGTTATAGTTATCCATTTATGATTAACATAAGCATTACACTAATTAATATAAACATAAAAAAAATATTATTTAAATTAAAAAAACGGACATATGCTTAACTTTTGTTTATTTAAATCTTAATCAAGATGCATTTAAACATAACAATATACGACCACCATGAAATGAATCTAGGCTCTACACTTGTTACATTCGAATTAATCTTGTTGATCCACTCAAACAAATCTAAAATATAAGATAATATTTAAATGTCTATAGACATAATATCCTTCTATTCCTTTTCATCAACAGTGATTACAATTACAATCAAATACAAGTTTTAACATATTTCCTGAAAAAATATGAATCATAATTACAATGAAATACACTCATTAGCATATTTTATAGGAAAATATGAATCATATTTTGATTTGTAGAGCTTTTAGTATGAACGGTGACTTCTAAATCTCACTATTTGGGCGAGATTTGTGCATCTTTTGGTTTCAATGGTGACGGATTGGCGACTTCCATATCTTATTGAGGAGTCTATTAGATCTATGGAAACATGTTATATTACATTTATTTTCCACATAAAAAAGAAAAAAAAAAGAAAAAAGAAAAAAAAAATCGTAATTTATTATATATATAGAAATTACATTCATCAGATGGACCAATATCAAGAAGAATATTGTCCTTGATAAAAAACCAATAATATACCAAAAATTCAGCAAGTGAATCCTTTACAAAAATTCAGTAAGTGATTCCTTTACAAAAATAGTATTTAAAAAAACTATTACCACCATAACATCCAAACGATCAAGAAAATATCATAGCAAAATATCATACTGCACATCTTCAAATCAGGAAAAAATAGCCTTGAATATGCATATCTTCATAAATATTCATACTGCACATCAGTCCACAATCTCAAAAAAGAAATATTGTCCAAAACCAATTACCACAAAAGCATTACCAGTTACCATAAATGTACATTGTCCAAAACCATAAGCACATCTTCAAGAATACTATATAGGCAAAATAGTCTCAAAACTTTCAGAGGCACGAAACTCAGTAATCTGCTAGAAACCACCCAGACTAAGTGCACCAACTTTCGCTAGTTCATCTGCAAAAGAGTTTCTTTCTCGATAAATATGCTTGTAAACCGCAAACTCAAACATATTAGATAATCTGAGTACTTCACGAAGCACCTAGGATAGCTGTAAATTTTGAATTCTGAACTGACTAGTGATCCAGTTTATGACCAACTAAGAGTATCTGAAAACCTGCAACATAGTAAGATTTTTTTCCAAAGCCACGGTAAGCAATAGCTTTAAACCAATAAGTTCAACAAAGTTGTTAGTACCAAAAACCAAACCTACTTTAAAGGTAAAGTAATGATCTTCAGTAAAATAAAGTATTCCTCCAGCTCCACATACTTTTGGTCCACCAGCTGCCGAACCATCAAAGTAACCCCATGGGAAGGTTTTATCAATAGTTTTATCAACCACTGATCTAATATTTACAACAATATTTTCTTGTGGATTAGAACTCAACATGCCTAAACATAAAGGGGAAACTTGAATAGGCAAAGGTAGAGAATCTTCAAAGCAGCTCATATTTCTTTCCTTCTAGATGAACCAAAAAACTATAACATGTAAAGATCTGATGAGCTTCAATTCCTTTTTAAGACACCAAGTCTTGAGACAGGATATCACCGAATCCCCAATCCACAAATTCTTAATTTTAAGCTTAGTTTTAAGTTCAAACCAAATACTTTTGGTAAAAGAACATTCCACACCTAAATGTAAATTAGACTTAGCATCCTTCTTACACAAATAACATCTGCCAGGGCCTTCCCTGCCTTTTCTGCAAAGGACATCCCATGTTAAAGCCTTATCAGATAATAAAAACTAGCAAAGTTTTTTTTGACTTAAGGGGACACTTAAACCTCCATAGTTCCTTCCACCACCAGGAAGTCTCTACATCGTTCCTATCCATATTCAACTGATGGTAACCCTCTTTGGGAGAATACTTCCCCGATTTTGACTTATTCCAAACCAGCTCATCCATAACATTAGTTAATCTTATATGAATAGCTTTTTGTATAGCAAGAAAACCATTCCAAGAAGCAATATCCTGTATATCCTGTAAACCAATGTTTTCTGCAGAAAGCCAACCATGCTCCATCAGAAAAGATACACCAAGACAACCAATATCTTTAAGAAAGTAATAACCAAAAGAGTGTAATGTATCAATCAAGGGAGAAGGTAAAATATATCTCCATTTGCAACCAACCCAAGGATCCATACCGAGATGAACATCAACACCATTGCCAATCTTCCACACCAAATTATTACCAATTAAGTCAAAAGACCATAACACAACTTTCCAACAAATTGAAATTTGCCTTTTTTTGTTTACAAGAAACTCTGATCCAATCTAGTAAGGATAATGGACGGACATACTTTTGAATAGCAATTTGAACCCAAAGACCAGAACCATGAATAAGATTCCACACACTCTTAGCAGCAAGGGCTTTAGAGAAGAAAAAAAAAGGAATTTTCATCCCCCATCCCCCCAAAAACTTTAGACAAGCAAATGACTTCCAAGAAGTCCAGGGTAAACCAGAAGAATCAATTTTCCCATACCACTAAAATTTAAAACATAATTTTTTGATCTTTTCAATAATACCCAGCGAAATCCAGAAGTGCATCCAATACACTGGTATAGCCTCAAGGACATATTTAACCAAGGTTAGCTTACCCCCCTTGGATAACCATCGAAAGCTCCTGTTTTTAATTCTTTTTTCCACTTTCACAACCAACCAGTCCCAATACTTAATATGGTATCTGCAAGGTTTGAGATCAAATCCAATATACTTCAAATAATTCTCAAAGTTATCCAAAGGGAAAGAGAAAAAATTCATTAAAGAAGTTAACTGAGAATCATCTAAACCAAAGAAAAGTAAAGCAAGTTTGTCTTCATTAATCTGCATCCCAGATGCCTTACAAAAATAAAGCAGAACCTCAGACAAAGTTGATATAGACTGTTTAGAACCATCGGATACCATAACAATATCATCCACAAATAGAACATGGGTTAATGTAATCCCATTACCAAAAGAAATGCCCTGAAAAACACCACATTCATTTTCTTTAAGTAAATCCCTGCTAAAGCCTTCAACTACAATAAGAAAAAGAAAAGGAGCAAGAGGGCAACCTTGCCTTAGCCCACAGCCAGATCTAAAGAAGGAAGAAGCAGCTCCATTAATGAACAAGGCAAAAGAAACAGATGTAATACTTCCCATAACCCAAGTAATAAAAGGCACATCAAACCCCATTTGAGAGAGGACTCGAAGATAAGTCCAGTTAACCCGATCATATGCTTTAGAAAGATCGATTCTTAAAACCACAGACTTCAAACATTTACTATGAATTGTATGAAAACCTTCCTGAATAACCCCCACAACATCATGAATCTGTCTACCAGGCAGAAAACCAAATTGTTCACCAGAAATATACTTGCTAAGTACCTTCCTGATGCGAATAGAAATAATCTTACCAATGATCTTGAAAATGTAATTACACAAAGATATAGGCATAAAACCTTCAAAATACTTTGGGAGATCGGTCTTGGGAATAAGAACAATTAAAGTAGTATTAAATACAACAGGTATTTTTCCACTCTTCCTGGAATCATCAACTACCGATAACAAATACAAACCCAAAACATCAAAAAGATCCCTATACACTTCAACAAGAATCCCATCCATACCCGACATTTTATCATTTTTGCTCAAAGATAGAACAGACTAAATCTCTTTAAGTGTAACAGGAACCATAATTTCTCCATTTTCCTCATTAGAGACAGAAGTAGAGAAATTTTTTGCAACCTTCATAATTTTTGGAATATAAAGAATTTTATCCTCCTAAAAAATATTTTCAAAATGATTAACCCCATCCCCAGCAATAGACTCAAAACCTTCAACCAGATTACCATCATCATCTGATATTTTCCATATGGAATTGATATTTTTCCTATGATTAGCAAACTTATGAAAGAAATATGTAT
This sequence comes from Pseudotsuga menziesii, assembly GCA_001517045.1. Lineage (NCBI taxonomy): Eukaryota > Viridiplantae > Streptophyta > Pinopsida > Pinales > Pinaceae > Pseudotsuga > Pseudotsuga menziesii. Next base: position 103,718 of record LPNX010531732.1, on the reverse strand, counting down.
TGTCATCTCCACAAGTAATCCAAATAGCCATGCTTTTCTGTCTAGCCACATTTTCACGATCTAACAAAATTTTTCTTTTACGCATCTCTAGATCCACCAAAATGATCTTATCTTCCTCAGATGCAAAACCAAAACCCATTTTGTTAAAATATTCGACTAACAAAAGTTCAATATCCACTAAATCTTTAAGATCTTGTGCTTTTTTCTGAGCAGACCATAGAATAGACACCTCTTTTAAGTGATTTAAGTTATCAGCAAAATGTGAAGCAGGCGACACCAGAGAATTATCCATGTAAGTATTCCAGGAAGCTTTCAATAAAGCAACAAAATCCTCATTCAATAACCAGTGAGAATTAAACTTAAAAGGACTATGAGGTTTTAAATCATTATGTAAAATCTATAAGAAAAATGGATGATGATTCAAATCCCCACCACATCCAACCCATTGTCAAAAATGTAACTCCAAGTCCAAGAGATTAGCAGAGACTATAATTCTATCAAGTCTCTTCTTAATATTATCAGTCCCTATTCTTCTGTTAGACCAGGTTGGAAGTAATACAACAGGTTCAATATCCACAAGAGTGAAACCAACCAACTTAAGGGTAAAAAAATATGAAATATTTTCCACCTGAGCCCTATCACTCCAAATCTTAGAAAAACCAAGAGAGAAGTTCAAATCAGCACCTAGACTCAACTTAGAGCACTTAACGAAATGACTATCAAAAAAATTATTCCAGAACCTTTCCCTATCCATATAAGGTCCATAAACATTAAAAATCACAAATCTTCTTTAAGTTCAATAGAATAAAGAGAAACACATAGACCACATACCACTACCCACGCATTTAAAAACTGAAAATTATGAGTCCTCAATCCCAACAAAAGACCACCAGATTTCCCTTTGGCATCTACAGATACTAAAAACCACCCTTTAAGTACAAACTCCAACTCAGTAGCTATAATTTTCCCATCTCCCATACTCTCTTGGAGAAACATGACATCAGGAAATTGCTCCTCAACCAACCTATGGACCGCTAGTTTTTTAGGAATACTAGCTAACCCTCTATAGTTAAGAGACAACATAATCATAATGAATCCCTAGATAGGGCATTCGTAGCTCTAAGTTCCCTAGAATGAAAATAAAAATAACAGGTAGCCCCCACATCAGCTACACCAGGCCCCTAACAAGAAACATAAGGCCTAGAAAGGATCCTTATACCATCCTTATCCCATGACTCATTCAAAAGAAGCTTAGTACTTGATCTTAAAAAGTATCCAACATTATTTGCAGAAGTATCCATAACAGGAGAAACAAACCCTAACCCTCCCAAAAGATCTTAAGATGGAATAAAATTATCAGAAGATACAACATCAGATATGGAACCAAAAGACATCGTCGTGTCCCTAATCAAAATATCATATCCCTTTTCAACTGAAGAAAGAGAAGTCATGCAAAGGGGTTTTAAGGAATACACCGCTAGAAAATGTAATCCAGAATCCAAACCCAACTCATCCAAATTCTTATGTATCGAAACACCAGGGGATGAATCCTCCATCGAATTAACCTAAGAAACAAGAGAAAACACCAAATTCTCAACAAATTTCTTCACTCTCCAAATTTTTTTAGACTTGATATCAACATTCTGTTTAAAATTTATTTTAAAATTAAGAAAACACTGAGAAATTGCATGCACATAACACTGATATCTATTACATTGAAAGGGTACCCCCAAATAATCCAATGACTGACTAAAGACATAATCCCCTTTTTTAATCACTTGGTCTTCTGCTAAACCCTTACAAATATCAAGAAGAACTAAGACTTTCCCCAAACATCACACACCAATTTCAAGAAAGGATAACTCCGCCTCCACAAATGTCCCTAGGGTATTTCCCACCAATTTGAAAAAATCCAAAAACCAGAATTCAAATGGAAGATTAGGTAATTTTACCCAGATCGTCATAGTATTATACCTTTCAATACACAGATCAAAAATAGGCATCCACCGCTTCAACAACATTCCTGCACCATCCCATCTCCAGGAACCCGCAAGAACAGTGGAAGCGTCCAATTTAGAATGAAATTTAAATGCTAACCATCCACACGGAAGCACATAAACTTCAGGACAAATAACGACCGACTCCTTCCAGGTATCGAATACCCACTGCTTAACCCTACTGGCACTAAATTTCCTTCCACCGAAACGACCCACCAAAGTAAGGGCGTTAGTTTAAACGATGTCATTCATTGCTATATCAGCACCAACAACCATCAACAATGGCTTATCAATCTTATGTATTACCTGTTTCGGCCTCTTCGGATGCACACCAGACCCAAATGATATCTCCACCAGCGGAAGATGATGAGCAAGTGGTGAAACCCCAACTATTTCCACCCCGTTCTCAAAAGCCAAAATAAAATTCCTTTTATCGTGGCCAGGGTCATTCACAATAACTGGTCACCATTCATGAGCAAAGGGTTCTCACTTATACAAGAAACCTTCACATCCTCAGCAGGTGTTGAATTCACCAGACCATCTTCGCAATTACCAATTAGACCAGCCAAGAGAGATGAATTTTCTTGTACCCCATCAACAAAAGGAACCCCACCCAATCCGCCAAAAAGAGAAGCCGAAAGTACCTTTCGAGATTTAAAAAAAGGTATATACAAAGGTTGTTTTACACCACCAGAATCAAAACCACCGCCTGAGCATACATAAATATATACTACTAAGATAATTATATTAAATTGATTTAAGATAATTGATTTAAATAATTAAGATAATTAAGTATTTAAAAAAAAATATTAATAAAATAAGTGGAATTAGTAGCAAAGTTGCTTATACCTGCTTTAAGAAATGGTTTAATTTAATAATTTAAAAATATTTAATTTAATATTTTTACATACTTAGGTTTAATTTAATAATTTAAAAGTTTTATAATTTAATATAGTTATTTAATTGGCATTGACATCAATAAGCTAGACGATTGTTTAGAGGAAGCAGGTTGTGCTTGCATGATCTTAGCTAGAATAGTCATCATCCTTCTTCTCTATGCTGACGATATTGTTCTTCTCACACGGTGTCCATCTGATCTTGATAAGCAATTGAGGCTTCTTAAGGATTTCTGCTCTACCATGGGTATGATTGTTAACACTGACAAAACAAAAGTTATGCTTATCAAATCCAAGAAGGACACTTACATTAATTTTGTGTACGACAATAGCAACTTGGAGGAAGTGTCTTCTTACAAATACCTAGGAATTGATATTCATCATAAGCTCAATTGGAACTATAGCATTGAGAAAATGATTAATGGAGGGTCGAAAGCTTATTTTGGTCTTGAAAATAATTCTAAAGCAACAAACCTTGTGATGTGGGATAAAAAGAAACTCCGCTTTGAACTTTAGTCACTCTTGTTATCTTGTATGGTTGTGAGGTTTGGGGTTGCAGCATCTCTAAAGAATCCCAGAGAAAGATTGAGCAAATCCAAAAGCATTTTATAATGTATAACCTCAAAATTAAAAGCAATACACCTTATCCTATTCTCCTTATAGAAGTGGGTGTTTCCCCTATCGAGAGCCTAGCTATGACTAGGCTCCTGTTGTACAAGCACAAAATCAATAACATGGGAGACTATAGACTTCCTAAGCTAGCTTTAAATACCATCCAAAACCACCTAAGGCTCAAGCGAGGTTGGTATAAAGATACCAGGTCCTAGTTAAACCATTGGGAGATCGACGAAAATGTTGCATTGCAAAATATCAATAGCATTAAAAATATTGTTACTTCTAAGCTTAAAGAGAAAATGTGGTGTGAGAAAGATTTAGAGGCTAAAATAAAATTAAGATATTATAAGGAGGTCATCAACCCTACTCTAGAAGATCAAAAGTATCTCTTTGTTTTAACCAGTTCAAAGAAAAAAATTAATATAGCCAAGATAAGAACGAACTCTCATGAGCTCCATAGTGAAACAGGTCGTTGGGAAGTTCCTAAAACACCATGGGTGGAAAGGATCTGCTATTTCTGTGAGAATATGAACATTGAGGATTAAAATCACTTCCTCTTATAGTTCCCTGCGTACACCCACATTCGATCTCAGTTTCATAATATTTGTCGCAATACCGACCTTCCTAGCCTTTTAACATGTCAAAATTATAGTGAGCTCGGGACACTTCTCTCCAAGCTCTTTGAGCATAGGAATACAATTTTAAAACAAACTAATTAATTCGTTTTTTTTAGGTCCGATAGACCAAGTTTGGTCTCAGTGGACGTTAACCATTATCATCATATAACACAAATTTAATCTCATAATTTAGAAATGTTTTGATCTAATAGTTATATATAGGTCAAAATTAAAGTTAAAATTTGACATGAAAATAGTTGAATAATAAATAAGAAGTCATAAGATTATGTTATTGTTATTTATAAAAATCAAAATTGTATAGAGATTTTATAAAATTTGTATTTCTTTACTAATAAACTTTTACCAAAGTAAAATAGAATTTTTTCTATTAACAATAAAAAGGCTAAATAAATTATTAAACTTTGGTAAATCTCTAGTATAATGTCAACTAATTAAAATATTAATCATCATATGTGTTTGAATAAACCAATAAATATTTTTTTAGAAATATTAAAAAAAAAATCAATCTTTAGTTTCATTAATATGTTAGTTTATGAAACATCAAAATAAATATTTTAAAAAATTAGTTTAAAATTTTATTCAATAAATTTATATACAAAAAAATATTATAATATGTTAAAGTTTTTATATATATTTAAAAAAATATTATATCTAAATAAAAGTTATATAGTGATATAACTATAATGCGATTGTCACATCTATCAAAATTAGTCATTATGGCTATTTTAACAAACAAGACACTTCACATTATTAGATTTTATTTCTAATTTTTTATAAAAAACTCATTATAATATATTGATGTGTATATATATATCGAAAAAAAGTTTATTATATTTAAATAAAAGTTGTATATAATGATATAGTTATAGTAAATCATTGTGATGTGATTGTCACATCTATTAAGATTAGTCATTATTACTATTTTAATAAATAAGACACTTGGCATTGTTATATATTTTTATTTTTTTTATATATTTTTAAATATTTTTTATATCTAACAATTTCATTTGCACAATTTTGGATTTAAGGAACTCAATGATTTTGTGCAATGAAGGTGATTCCTTTCAATAAGGTGGCATCAGAAGGAAACTTATACAGATGAGGTGAGCCTTTATTCCAAGTTCATGAGGTATCTTTCTCTTCTATTCTATTCTCACTCTACAACACATGAGAGGGCCTTTCGAAATCCATCTGGGTCGAGAACTCACATTTTTCATTATCCAAATCTGTGATTTACAACTACTTCGTTCCTGAAGCAAGATATAAAAGCCATGCATCTAGAGCTTAATTTAGTAACACATCTGTTACATCATTTGAACACACTGATCACTTACTTAGTGAGTTTTGTTCTTACAGTCCTTCAATAAGTAACCTAAAAATCCCACCCAAGCGGGGGGAGGGCATTCCTTGTATTTACTACTACGATCTTACTTTAATACCAATGGAAAAAGATGTCCCTAATAGAGTGCAAAGTTCTGGCAGTCTTAGTTAAAGACCATAAAGTGCATTCTCTTATAGAATGCTAGTTGTACGTGCACTCAAGAATAAAATGCCTTGTTAGAGGAAATTAGTCAAATCATTAAAATGAATCAATCATAAAATGAAAAAGTAAATTTAAAAAAAAAAAATGTAAATTTATTTTTAAAATATTAATTTAATATATGAATTTAATAAAACTTATGTAAAACTTTTGAAAAAGTATATAAATTAATTAAAGTTAAAATTATTGTTTAACTAAACGATATATAACTATCTTGACACATATAACAATAACTTAAACGAATTATTACTAAAATGATTTAGTATAGCTAAATGATTCTATTCATTTTTTCCAAAGAAAAAATTTGTAAATATATTTATTTACATTCAGCAGATGGCACAAAAAGTCCATTAACACCTAACGACCCAACCTTATGCTGGTACTTACATGCAAGATACAGCTCCAAAAAAAAGAGCTCAAAAATCAAAATATTTGTTCATAGGCATAAAAGCCATAACAAAAATACATATACAAATTGCTCGAAGATATGATCAATAACTCCATCAAACTAACTGCAAACCTGGAATTGCTCCATATCCAAAAACCCTTTATGAAGGGTATCCATCAATATAACTCATACTAGCCCAGATTTTATGTTCAAAGGCCTAACCATATCAAAAATAATAAAACTGTTTCTCAAAAAAGAACATATAAATGTCCCAAAAACATGATCACCATCATCAACCAATTCAGATCTAATCTGAGCATCAAAACATCATCAACCAGTTCATAATCCAAGCAGAAGAAGAAACAGGCTATCTCCAACAGTACCAAAGTCATATAAAAACAAAAGCTGATCATACCCCATGACCCAAAGAACCTTATAAAAGTTGTATAATTAGAAAACCTGAAAGGTTTCCACAACTTCATCTGCTCGATGTTCCATAATTGACCAGGATCCTTCCAAAATCCTTCCTCCAGCTTTTGCCAAAGCATTTGCAGACGAATTTCTTTCCCGATATATCCGTTTGAACACAACATAATCGAAAGAATCAGTAAGCCTGTTTACATCCTGAAGAATCATGGCTAATTCTAAATTCATTAATCGATACTTACTAGATACCCAATTTATAACTAACTAGGAATCACCGAAAATCTGAATTTTATCCAATGAATTCCTTCTAGCCAAATAGAGCAAAAGCTTGAGGGCACATAATTCTGCAAAATTATTAGTACCCATTCCTAAACCAGCCTTAAAAGAGAAATAATGAGCATTAGATATATACAACATACCTCCAGCTCCACAAATGTTTGGATCCCCTGCTGCAGATTCGTTAAAAAAACCCCATGCATAGGTTTTATCAATAACTTCCACAGAAATAGTTCTAATAGAAACCGCAGATCTTTTCTGCGGCAAAGCCTTCATCATACCCAAACTATAGCTGGAAACCTGTGCAGGTGTCAGAGAAAGATCCTCAAAACAAGACAAGTTTCTGTCCCTCCAGATGTACCATAAGACTATGATAGGTAAAGGTTTAAATTCAGCAACCTCCATATTTAAACACCAATTTCTGAAACAATCAGACACACATACACCACTCCAAAGGTTATTGAGTTTTAAATTATCTGCAATAAGTAACCAAACACTCTGAGTAAATGGACACTCCACTCCAATATGATGATTGGATTCACATTCCACTTTACACAAGTAACACCTACCCGGCCCTGCTCTACCTTTCAAGCAAACAACATCCCAAGTCAATGCTTTACCAGAAAAGATAAACCAACAATTTTTTTTTTGTTTTGAGTGGGCATTTCAATTTCCATAAAACTTTCCACCACCAGATATGAACCACATCTCTGTGCATGAGTTGTTCATAACCTTCCTTAGGTGTATGCTTACCAGTTTTGGATAAATTCCAAACCAGAGCATCATCCTCATTTGAAAGCCTCGCATGACTGGATTTAAGAATGGCTTTCCACACAACAATCTCTTGAGGATCAGTAAATCCTATAAAGTCAGCATTAACCCATTGTTGAGCCAACAATGCTGACAAACCATGAAGACCAATGCCAGATAAATAATGGAAACCTGCCAAATGTAATTTTTCAATCATGGAAGAAGGCAAAATATGTCTCCATTTTCATCCTATCCAAGGATCTACTCCAATATGAACAACATTTCCATTTCCAATATGCCATACCAAGAAATTACCAATAATATCAAAAGCCCAAAGAACAGCTTTACAACATATTGATATACACTTTTTCTTTTTAAGAGGAGATCTAATCCATTCCAAAATATTCAAAGGATGAGTATATTTCTGCACAGCTATGTTGACCCACAGCCTCATTCCATAAATAATATTCCAGACAGTTTTAGCTGCAAGGGATTTAGCAAAAACAACAGGAACTTTCAGTCCCCAACCACCTAGAGACTTTGGATTTGCCAAATTCTTCCAGGATATCCAAGGTAAACCATAAGACTTTTGATTACCAGACCAAAGGAATTTAAAGCAAATCTTTCTAATCTTCTTGATAATCCCCATTGGTAACCAAAAGTGCATCCAAAATACCGGAATGGCCTCTAGTACTGCTTTAATCAGTATCAACTTACCCCCCTTAGATAGCCAATGGAAGCTCCAATTGTTAATCCTCTTTTCCACCTTAATAATCAGCCAGTCCCAATCCATAATGAGGTATCTGCAAAGTTTGAGATAAAAACCAAGGTATTTCATCCCATTTTCAATTCTGTTAACAGGAAATGAAAATATATTTTGTAAAGTAATAACATCTGATTCTTCCAAACAAGAAAAATATAAAGAAGATTTATCATTATTAATCTTCATCCCAGATGCCTTGCAGAAAATCATTAAAACCTCATATAAAGTGGAAAGAGATTGTTCGGATCCACCATTGACCATTACAACATCATCCACAAACAGTACATGTGTTAAATCAATATTATTACCAAAAGATAATCCATGATAGCTTCCACAGTCTTTGGAAAAAAGAAGAGCCCTTCCTAACCCTTCAACCCCAATAAGAAATAATAAAGGTGCCAAGGGGAAACCTTGTCTAAGTCCCTTGCCAGACTTAAACAAAGCAGTAGCAACTCCATTAATGAGCAAGGAAAAGGATACAGAAGAAAGGCTACTCATGACCCAAGTAATGAAATTCCCAGCAAAGCCCATTTTGGAAAGAATGACCCAGAGATAGGTCGAACTTACCCGATCATAGGCTTTAGATAAATCATTTTTTAACATTATAGCTTTGATACATTTACTGTGCATAGAATGCATACCTTCCTGAATAACCTCAACTGCATCATGTATCTGCCTGCCTAGCAGAAACCCAAACTATTCCCCAGAAATACACCGGCCCAACACAGTTTTGATTCAAATTGATATTATCTTACCAATAATTTTGTATACAAAATTACACAGAGATATAGGCCTAAAATCCTCAAAGGATAAAGGTTGATCAATATTTGGGATGAGAGCAAGAAAAGTTGAATTGAAAACCGCAGGGATTTTTCCACTTACCCGAGAAAGCTCAATAACTCTCAAAAGATCCTCACCCAGAACATCAAAAAGACATCTGTAAACCTCAACAGGAATCCCATCAGGTCCCATACTCTTATCATTTTTACTAATAGATAGGATATGTTGAATCTCTTTCAAAGTAACAGGCTTCATAAGATCATAATTATCCTCCTCGGAAACAGTTGTGGGAAAATAACCTGCACTAAGCACGATTTCAGGCAGGTGAAGATCAACTTCTTCTTGATACAGAGACTCAAAATGCTGAATCCCAGCCTCAGCAATTGCCTCAGAACCTTCAACAAGATTACTCGAATCATCCTTAATTTTCCAAATGGAATTAAGATTTTTCCTATGAGTAGCATATTTATGGAAAAATGGGGTATTGTCGACTCCACATAATAGCCATAAAACCCTACTCTTCTGTCGTGCCTCTTTTTCCCGGTCACATAGAATAGTTCTCTTACGAGATTCAAGCTCAATCAAAGACAATTTATCCCTCTCTGAGTTAAATCCAATCCCCAGACTATCTATATGAATCTTCATTTCTCTTTCAATATAAACTAGATCCTTGATATCCTGGGATTTTTTCTTCACCGACCAAGCAATGGATACATCTTTTAATTTTTTAAGGTTTGTAGCAAACTGGGAAGCAGGGGTTACCTCAGATAAAGCATCAAAAACCAACCAGGAAGCTTTCAAAGAATAAACCAACTTAGTATTTTCTAACCAGCAGGTGTTGAACTTAAAGGGACAATGAGCCTTAGGAGAACTAGGAAAGATTTGTAAGAAAACAGGTTGATGGTCTGAATCTCCTCCACACCCAATCCATTATCTGAGAAGAAATGCATCCAGAAAATCAGTCGATAAGAGTATTCTATCTAATCTTTTGCAAATACTCTCCGATCCAATTCGGTGATTAGACCAAGTTGGTCTTGAATCCAAAGGAGTAATATCAATGAGACCAAATCCCTCCAAAAGATGAGTAAAGAAATCAGTTAAAACATCCACCCTTTCTTTAGCTCCCCAAATTTCGGAATGACCTAGGGAGAAGTTCAGATCCCCACCTACTACCAAATTAGGATATTTGAAACAATCCATAACCGATAGATTATTCCAGAAAGCTTCCTTATCAGTATAAGGTCCATAGAGATTTAGAAAACATAAATCCAACTGCAGCTCAAAAGAATGCAATGCAGCACAGAGACCCGAATTCAAAGACCAGGCATTAAGTAGAAGAAATTTACGAGACCTCCACCCCCAAAGAAGTCCCCCAAATCTACCTTTAGCATCTACAGAAATAAATTGCCATTCTCTTAACAATGATTCCATTTCCTTCACCAAAACACAACCATCAAACATAGTTTCTTGCAGAAAAATAACATCCAAAGACTGTTCATCAATCAATCTTTTCACCGCTAGTTTTTTGGGTAGACTAGACAAACCCCTACAATTTAGGGTAATCAGGATCATGAGGGAAACAGTGTAGAGGCATACAATGCTCTAAGTGCCTCAGATCCAACCTTCGCATCAGGATATGAAATCCCCAAATCACCAGTACTACTTGTTGTGCCCCTACTCAACAGCCTTTAAAAAACATTATTTCATCAAACAAAATTGTATTTTGTTTTGATAAAATGTTTGAATTTCATATAGCAAACTTAAAGAATTGACAGCTACTGAAATGGTGAAATTCAATGTTTTTTTTTTAGAAAACTTTTGCAAACTATGGATTAGTTGACAAAATCACTACTTTGAAATTATTATTTTGAGTGGATTTGTATTGAAAATCAAGGGGTAAGTGCATGATTGTATACCATTTTATCATAATCTAATCTTGAAATCTTATCCAAATATTTATCATTTGATTTTATTATGTGATTTTGTTATCGTAAATATTGATAAGGTTTTTAAATTGGAAGGCTGATTATTGTATTTTTGGCACCTTATCAAAGTTCATTCGAATTATATTTCCAAGGCTTTTTGTTCAATCCACGAATTACGTATAACACAACCTTATTATTTGATCTTGATTTTTATGATGGGCTTCATATGTCATCTTTATTATTGCATGTAAAAGTCGAGGTTGATACTATGGGTTATGGGATTTATATTTTGCATAGCATGTCTCCCATTGAAGGTTGAAACTATTATATAGTGAAATGTGGATGTATTTTATTCAAAAGACCAAGGATGGATGCTTGGATGTCATTGAGAGTTATATATTTTTGAATATGCATGAGCCCAAACAATATGAGCATTCTCGGTATTGGTAATATTGGTGGACATTCCTCCACATGGGTGAAAGACAAAGTAACCATGAATATTATTGGATATTTTCCATATGAAACGACAACCAAAAGAGTATTTTAATCAATAAAGAATTATTTCATGGATAAAAATATGATGTTTATATTGAAAGGAGATTTATGGTAGTAAAGCTTTCAGCACTTTTGCAATTAATGCCATATCTTGTTTTCATAAATCGCCATAAGTGGATGGACATCATGACAATTTCCAAAATATTATTGCTACATTACGAGAAGCTCAAAGCATAAAGAGAGAATATATCATTCAAAATGCGGGTTCACAACAGATCACGTAGTTTTCGTCATACTGAATGGAAATAGCGTGTAAAGCTCATGTTGAGGATCATGCCAAAGAATACTTATTATTATATCGCCAAACTGTGAAACAAAGAGTGCCACGATGCATCATAAAATCTGGCCGGTTATAGATGGTTTGCAGTCTACATTGATATGTATATCCAGATCAGCAGTTGCTTGCGTAGATTAGGGCGATGAAATTGCAGGAATACAAGAACAGTTGCGATCAAGAATCGGGAACATATCGTGAATTCATGAAGGATCTCGTTTTGTGAGGTTAAAAGTGCTAATAATCTGGATGCAATGCAGATAATGTAGAAGTTAAACATACCAGCCTATGAAGGAAATGGCTACGGTCATTCCGAATTTACACCACGCGATCTTAGCTGGATTGATGAGATTACTCAAAATGCACCAGCATGAAAGGGAAGTCTCTTATGCTTCATCATTTATCTTTCATGATAATTATGTTGTTTTATTGGGCAGTTTAAACGTGAAGTGGAAAAGGATCCAGTTAATATTCTACGCTATCATTTCTGCATAAATCTCTTTTTCTAGAATTGATGTGGAAAATAGAATATAGTTCAATCGCAATATTAAAAATTGTTCGCATTTAAGATTTTCGGGATGATGCAGGTTAAAGGAGCATTCGTGGCTGGATTGGAGGATATTGTTATGATTCTGGAATTGTTAGATGAAGAAAAAACATGCTATGAATTTCGTTCTCAGCTAGTAACAGAAAACGCGTTTTCAACTGACAGACGTTTTTCCGGGCCATATTGTGAGCAAATGGAGATAGATCTAAAAAATCCGCCACATGGGTTTTCTCCAGAATGGGCCCATTTATCTGCACTCAGGTAGATTTCACCAGAAAGTGATGGATTCTAGGATATTTTTGGGATCCTCTAAACATGATTTTTGCAGTTGCGGCCAGCAGGGAAACTGATTTTTCCAGAAATTTGCCAGTGCTAAACTGAATTTGGATTCCATTGCTTCTGACTGTTGTTTATTTAAGCAGAAGAAGAATTTGATTGTAGGAGGTGGGGGCTCACAGGACGGTGGAGATTTGTCTTTCACGGTTCAAAGAGCAGACTGGGAGTTGCATTGAGCAGGCCAGCCAGATTTTTATTGATGTTTTGATTGAGATGCTTCCAGCTAGGATTCTTTGGGGGTCGATAGTTTGGAAAAGGTTGAACAAGACTGCTGTTTGATCTTCCTGGGATTGGAGGCAGTTTGTTGTCAACAATTACAGTATTTTAAACTGGTGATACTTAATATATGTTTACAGTTTTTATACTTTGCATATGGTTTATGGTATCTCTTGGTCTTGTCACCTGTTTCTATATTATTAATGTTTGTCACAATCTCTTTAAAGAATTGTGCAAATATATTATATATCATTGTCGACTTATGCCGATTGTCGATTTGTTGATGAACGCCATGTTTTAAATTTGATGATTGACATCACCATATATATGATATGCCTATCTATTGTATGATCTTGATTAGTTTCTTTATTTGTTTTGGATATTTTCAAGATTGTTTATATAGTAGTCTCATTGACAGACTCAATTTCAGAATGAAACTTAGAGTAGATTAACATCATTTATTTCCCTTTGTTAATTATATTATTAAAAATCTTTGAATCAGATCTTAATATTCATATTACATTCATATTACTATTCATCTGGTGATCAATGTTCAGGTGTATATAATACATTTTTGTAACTCATGTAACATGTTAATATTAAATCAACTTTTGATTATTATATTATGAGTTAAATTGATTGAGTAGCTTTAGTTTTATTTTTAGACTTTTAGGCTAACAGAGCCTTTAAACCTGTCGGGAACAACCATACCAAACAGCTTGGAACCTGCTCTAAGGATCTCGGTCTGGGTTGTTTTCCCCCGTTACGTGCATAGTCACATATGCCCGTCAACACTACTCTTAACAAAAAGATGTAACCCATCAGGATCACGATCTGATCCAAAACCTCCATCAATAATTTTCGAACAAGATCGCAAGTAGTAACCGTTTCTTTACACCAGGAAAAAAATTTGGGGGGAGAAGCAAAACCCAGATCCCTTAGCGCTTTAGACTGAACATAATCTAGAACAGACATTACCCTTGTCCATCTGAATTCACCCCAAACCCTCAGAATCAGATAAGGAAACAATACTCAAAGGTTTAAGAGATAATAAAGGAGGATGCGGCCCTAAAACATTCTCTTCAACATTCTTGGGAATAAGTTTCAACTCCTTCGACTTATCAACTAAGGTCAAACCCTCTGTATCATCCACCTTTAACCCATTATTTTTAACTCGCCAGATCTTATGAGTAGAACCTGAAGTTTTCTTGTTAAAAGATAGGGAACACTCATGCATCAAGTGACCAAAAACATGACATCTATAACATCTAAACGGAACACCCAGATAATCCAAAGGCTGACTGAATTCAAAATTGTATTTTTTAATCATTAAATCAGTAGGCAGGCCATTCCTAAAATCAATCAACACCAAAACCCTCCCCAAGCAACATACCCCCGTCTTCAGAAATGAGAAATCAGTTTCCAAATGAGAACCTATAGTGTTGCCCACCAATTTGAAAAAATCAGCTGACCAGTATTCAAAAGGTAAATTGGGTAGTTTAACCGAAATCGGGATCTGATCATACCTTTCTATGCGTGGATTGAATAATGGCGTCCATCTTTTGATTAGAAGACCAGCATTTTCCCACCTCCAAACTCCAACCAGGACCAGAGCCGCATCATCCTTGGAGAAGAATTTAAATGCTATCCAACCATGCGGGAGAAGGTAAACCGCAGGTGGACGACTGATAATATTTTTCCAAACCAACGCTGCCCAGACATTCAAGCTATCAGAATTATATTTGCGACTTCTGAAACACCCAACCAGTGTCGTGGCGTTCGTTAGAACAATTTCATTCAACCCCACGTCTTCTCCTATAGTCAACAGAACCGGCTTATCAGATTTCTGTATAGTCCTCTGAGGACGCTTTTTCTTCTCCCCACTCTCCGGCTGATTAGACACGGGTTTACAGATTGAATCAGAATGATGATCCTTCAGAGAGCCCACAAAATCAACAGGTTTATTAACAGCATCTAAATGCCGAAGAAAATTCCCCGAAACATCAAGCTCCTTAGAGGAGACCTTTAGAGCCTCAAATCCCAAATCTCCAACCTCACCATCCAAACTCGCATTCTCCCAAGAAGTCGAATGCAAATCTTTAGAGGAAGTTATCCCCAATCCATTATCTCCAAGAGCACCTGAGCTATCAAGACCCAAATTATTAAGAACAGAAACCCCATCTGCAAAAGAAACATCAATCTCCTTCACACCGCCCGACAACCTGTTAATAACAACATCCTCATGAATGGCATTTCTACCCTCATTCAGAGTAATACTAGAACAAACAATACAATCTCCAAACTTGCAAGAAATATCAGTGCACTAACAATGTGCCCCCGATACACCCCTCTGTCTCGCCACAGAACAACCAAATAGTTCTTGGCCCGAACCCAGCATGCTACTACCAATTACCAAAGGATGATGAACTAAGTCCTCAAATTTCAAAGGCTCACTACCGCCTCCCTCATCGCCGGACGCAGAAATATCCAGAGAACAAAAACTTCCTTCGAGCTGACACCACATCATTCAAGCCCGAATGCACATCACGCAATTTGCGACCGAACGTACGTAGGAATAATATATATGGTTGGTTAACTTCATACGACGTAGGAATAATATATATGGTTGATTAACTTTCTAAAATATGCGTTAGGCATTCTTATCCTATTTAAATACTAATGATAACTAATACATGATGATGCTTCCGAATGTATTAAGTATTGTTTGCATAATACAATGTAATTTTTTTTAATACTATGTGGAAAGCTTTCTTTCTACATGCGGAGTTGTTTCCCGCCAACTTGGGTAGATAATCTTGGGTAAACCATTTTTGGTAGGTGATAATACACTTAGGAGCATGCGAATTATGAATAGTGTGAATTGTGAATGATGGACGATTATTTTTTTGTTTTTTATAAAAGAAATTTATGATAGGTGTAATTTATTTAGGAAAGATAACATAAAGTATTATAAAGGATATTCTATATAATGTGATTATAAATATGAAATAATGTAATGAGATAAGCCCTTAAGAATACTTACTAGAATGTATAATTATAAATGATTATCATTGTATATGTTAGATGAATTATTTAGTAGTTAGTGGATAGAGAAAATAATGTAATAATAAAAAGTAGTTGACATGAGCCCTTAAGAATACTTACTAGAATGTATAATTATAAATGATTATTATTGTATATGTTAGATGAATTATTTTGTAGTAAATATGGATTACTAGAATGTATAACTATAAATAATTATCATTGTATTGGATATGTTAGATGAATTATTTTGTAGCAAACATGGATTATGGAGTGAATCCTTTAAGGAGGAGTATTAATGGTGTCACCTTACTTTAAAGGTTCTTCCCATATTCTTATGTTCATTTTTTTTTGGATGTATTTGTGTTTATTTTTGAAGTTTAAGGGTTCTATATAATTTATGATTCAAATTTTGGGGTAAAGATCAATCCAAGTAATATTAAAGCTCTTTTTTGGGCTAAAATGGAGAGTTTTTTTTCTTTTATATAGATTTTTTAAGAAAAAAGGGTTGTGATAATTAGACCGATTCCTATAGCTATATGTGTATAATTTGAATAAACTAGTCGCATATTCGAGTTCCTCTTGAAAAAAAAATTGATTAAAACAATCGTTCAAAGTGAAGTTCATAAAGTGGATTTATTACTAATTTAAATTGAACTAGTTTAGGGTTTTTCAAATGGCATCCCCATGATTTGTAAATCAGATATATTTTTATAGTCCCTTGATTTTAGTCAACCAGTGCCAATAAATGTATAATGACTATGGAATTTCCTAACTATCACAATAATAGAGATTTTTAGAAACATTAAAGGGGTTATAATCATTTTAAATTTGTCGTAACAAAAGTAAGTGATTTGTTTCAAAACCCTATTTCTTTTTTTAGCTGATAGCAAGCAATACAAATTTTAAAGGAAAATCTAGTGGTATTAGTGTGGAAGAATATATAAAACATGCAAATTCATTAAATTGGAGATTTGGACAATGCATTGATTTCAAAGGAGATGCTACTAGATGGTTTCATTAGCTTCACTATGACAAGATAAATGAACTTTAAAATGACACAATTGAATAAGTACTTTTAGATAGGTGGTCTCATATTGTGAAGAAGGGTAAATAAAATGCTATGGGTTTGTTTACAAACACTTCTATTATAGGATTTTGGATGTATTCAACAAGAAAACATTAGTATTTCAATAAACCCTAGTAACACACATATTTTTTTAACAATTTAAATTTGGCTAAAAAGTTGCAAGTCTTCCAAAAGCATATTCAAAGCATACGTTTAAAAGGTGAAAATGTTTGTTTTTTTTAATTGAAGATAACCATGGATAAATATGTGTTTCATTCATATTTTTATGTTATAGATATGAATGAGGTGGATATTGTTTTGGGATACCTTTTGTTACCGGTTGAAATGACAGTCCAAGCCACTGACAAGTATATGCGGAGAAAGTGACCACTGTCACCTTAGTAACTTCTCCTAACTTCTTTGGAAGTAGAAACCTCCTAGGGGAGAGCCCTATGGAACTCTACAGAAGACACTTGGACACCAAATAATATCTTGTGTGTGTGCAAAGTTAGTGACGAATTCCTAATGGAGTCTAGAAGAGGATATGAATAATACGAGTCCACTCATCCAAGGATAAACCAGTTGCATAACTATTTTGTTCCAATAAGCCAATAACAAGTGAAATATGTAGGAATTAGAAAAAATACATGTATTGCACCATTACTAAGTAATTAAATCCCACATGTACAAGTAGTAATAGTGATATGCAGATATTAACCAAAAGTAATTTATCACAATAATCTGAAGTAACAATACAAGAAACATGTGTCATTCATTTATGCAAGTATTTATGAAAACATTAGTTATATATAGATAGATCAATTATGAGGACATTAGAGATTTTAGGGAGGGCCCAAAATTTTAGGGCGCAAAATTTTTGGGAGGGGCCAAAATTTTAGGACTTGGAATTTTAGGGCCCAAGATTTTAGGCGCAGAACTTTAGGGCACAAAATTTAAGGACCCGTAATTTTAGGGCCCGAGATTTTAGGGCGCAAAATTTTAGGGCCCCAAATTTAAGGAGTCGAAAATTTCGGGAGGCCCTAAATTGGTCAATTTTTTTATTTTTATGAGATTTTTATAAATTTTGCACACCTAAAAATAACCTAGAAGTAACCCTAGAAGATAGGTTTTGAAAATGAAAATGGTGTGAAAGCTAAGGGAAACCCTACCCTAGCAAAATCTCTACCTAACCTAGGGCTTCTAAGGAGCAAGGCTAACTTAGTGAGAAAGGATGCTAGGTTAAACAACTAGCCTAGAAAAACTAAGGAGAAACCCTAGGACACCCTCACAAGGAGACATGTCATTGTTTGCTAAGGTGACAAGAAGGAAGGTAATGGCTTATCCTAGGGAAAAGTGCAGCTCTAATGCTACAAATAAGACTCAGACATGCACATCCATCAACATTCAAACAAGAAGTTAAAATCATGCTACCTGAACTCCTTGTGCTTATGTTCATCCAACAAATCAAAGCATCACCAAAAGCATAGATTCACCACTATTGTGTCCTTGCGTCGTATCGAGGTGTACTGAAACAAATGTATCTAATTTTTTTAAATCGTTTTGAATTACCCTGATAACATTGGTTCCATTTTCATTAAGAATATGTTCACTGAAAAAATCGGTCTATTGTGACCAAGGGGTTATTTCTCGATACTGGTGGAAGAAAGGATCTATAGAAGGTGCAAGCGACAAAAAGGATATCATTATGCAATACTAAATTTGACATGCTTGAGTTAGGTGAACCGTTGGTCCGGAACCATGAGTAGCTAAGGTGATTTCCTGAATTTACCTAGTTGATCCACCCCCTCGCTACGCAAAGAATTACCAAAAAAATAGATTGCATTAACTAGGAAACTTCCTCAAGAGGAGCGCATCCATCCATAGAAACCCTAACAGGAGTAAAACAAGTGCATAGTGTATTATCCCATAAGTTTTGATTTAAAATGAAAGTGACGAGATCTATTTATATGATCTCACACTCACTTTTACAAATAAAGTCTAGGCTAGCATGCATGCCTTAAAAAAAGTAAATTTTTAATTATTAAATGTCAACTTAAAATTAAAATAAAATAATAATAAAATATAGACTAAGGTAGGATGCCTAGGCTATTTTCATCCCCAGGTGCCAAAACACGCTCAGATAAGATAATTGCTCTGAATGAAAGGCTGAGACGGGCTGGAGGGAGGGCGTTATGCCCCATCTAACCCCTAGAATACTGTAAAATCCCTCAACGCCCTCCTCAAGGCACGAAAATGACTTGGCCTGGAGGATTCCTTTCTTTAAGGAAAGATGGTCAGGGAGAGAAAGGACCCACTAATTGAAGGCCTGGGAGGGTGCAGAAGTGGTCGTGACTGAAGACGAGTGTCTCGTGGCTAAAGAAGAGGCCACCAGAGTGTGAAAGAAGGGAATGGAGCCATGCGACCCAATATTCAACCTTCAGGGGCCCCAGACACCAACCCTGAGGTTAAAAAACTCTTTAACGAGTAGTCAGCAGTGTCATTAAGTCATAGTACCCTTTATAGGAGGACCTAAGGGTCCAACCATGACCACCATCGCTTAATAACACCCCTCTTGGTCGAAAGATTTGGCACTATCTTCCTGGGGTACACCTAAAGGTGCGTTGAGTACAAGTTCAACGTAACACCTTTATATCTAATCTATTGGTACAATTAATATTAATGTATAAACAAATATTTTGAAGCTTCAAGGTATAATCTAAAAATATAAATATATTTCAAGATATCTCTTACTAAATAAGAAGGACTAAAAGGGACACATGGAGAGGTCCTTGCAAGTAAAGTAGTTTAAGTATCTATAGACACAATAAATGAAGACTCCATGGTTGCATTATGAAAAGGGGATATAGAAGCGCATGAAGAAAATCCCCATGAAGGATAAGAAAATGAAGAAGAATTGAAGGTGCAACATGACTCAAATGAACCACATGTTGAACAACCAAAGATCAAAGAACCAATAGCTAATGTTGTTATATATCGCCACCCATAACATAATAGTCAACAATGTAAGGCTGGGAGCATAAACAAAAATAGAACAAAAAAAACAACCAATATGGCTCTGCACATGGAGATATTATAATAACAAAACAACAACATAGAACCAAAGGAGCAACCAAAATGAAGGTTGAGGTGGCTATGAAGCAATTGGATCTCATATCTACATTTCATTAACATGGATGGATGCTCATGTTTGGTACCAATTAGCTACATTGCTTAGTAGATCATATTATATGGCTCCATCCCATGTTTCGAGAATGAAAATTGCAAAGGGGGATGAAATATATTGTACCTAAGGAGGATAATATGGGTTACCTAAGGATGCACCTAAGATGATAATGTATATAATGCGGTCATAATTATGAAATAGACCCTCAGGTACATGGTGGGTAATAAACATGGAAATTTTAAGTAACCATACTACTTTAAAACTGTATAAACATTGGTCGATCTTACAAATTCTTAGAATGCCAAGAAAGAAATATTTGGTGACATTTTTCTTAGAAAAATTCAATTTATAAGGATTTTATATAGTTTATATAATAATTTGACGATTTTTAGAGTAAAAGAAAATTGCCCCATCAAAAGTGGGTGAAACAAGGCTTAAAAAAATGCAAATTGGTGAATTTGTTTTTGGAAAAAAAACATAAAAAAATTGCCTACGGACTAAATTTCACCCCTAAAATTTTCCGTGTGCAGTTAGAGAATAATATATAATAATAAAGAGGTAATTGACATAAACTCCTAAAATTGCTCATGATGCGCACTAGTATTATTTCCATTGGATATGCTGGTTGAATTGTTTTGTATCAAGAATGACTTGTGGAGTGATTCCTTTCATAAAGAGTATTTGATGGTTATCTTACCTTAGGGGTTTTTGGGAAATCTAGGGACAAGGTTAACGCAAATATGCAGGTCTAACGTAAAGATGGTGAAATATATTACCAACGTCAACCAACATTGACTAGCGGCATCTAAATTGCTTTAGTCGTTTCAAGACAAGTTAAATGTCACTCCATGTAGTCGAGACATGGATGCAATGCCAGTGAGAGCTTGGATTTACACTTCGAAACAATTTAAGGGGAGAAAGAGAAGGTCTTGAAAGGGTCTATGTTAGGGATTTCAGTTGGGTGGGAGGGCTGGCAGCTAGCTCATAATTACATAATTATATATGCATTTATTTCATTCATATCAGATTACTTATATAACATAGAATGAATCCCTAAAGTTTAACGGTTTTATATTATTTCTAAAGTTTAACGGTTTTATATTATTTGTGATTCAATTTCTAAATTAAGAATCATTATAATAAACATAAATATGTTGAAATAAATCTATGATAATGCTTTAAAAAGCGGTGAAAATATGTTAGACACATCGTAGAAAATCGACCTTACCATTCCATTTGGTTAGTGCTAACAGTATCGAACGTGATACCAGGCCGAAAGATAATTCGAGGCATGTGACATATAATTTATGCAAGATCGTTGAGGATGAAAGTTGTTTATTGTGTCAAGTAATGAGCCATCAATAAGTTTGGACTACTCCCAACACAAAGTATGTGAAAAGTATCATAGCAAGCAAGAAGCAATTATATTATCAAGAAGCTAACAGTACACCTGGCACCTTAAAGCAGCTGTTTTTATGCAATCGAACATCATGTTGCTGCTTACTGTGGTTTATGATGAGTATAACCTCTTTAAGAACGAGTTTGAGCAACGCATGTATTAATATTCAGTACTCACACAACTTCGCTGTTTATCCAACTAAAAGCGACGATGACAAAAAAAAAACCATAATTTTCATATGTTCAAGAAACCTGTCCATGAGATGTGGCAAGTCTATGGAATGCAGCATTTAGTGTGATAATGTAGCATACCGTCGTGATGAAAAACTGACCACGGTGCGCACAGGTGCACATAATAGAAAATCGACTATTTTTCAAACTATGGGTAAGTTTCACCACAAAAATAAAGAAGGCGACTGAATTTTAGTTGACTATTTCTTAACGTCAAGATCCTATGTCACGAAATTTTAGTTGACTATTTCTTAACGTCAAGATCCTATGTCACGACTTTATATATATGGCTTAGCATATGGCTTGAAAGTAAAGGTAAGAGGGCTAAAGGCCAAGTGGGTTTTAGAAGGTAACACTTAACAACAGATCACCTCGTTACGCTCAGGATCATTGTGGAGGAATGTTGTAATGATAAATCCAATCTCTTTTGTTGCTTTGTGGACTTTAGAAAGGCTTTCGATATGGTACCTAGAAATAACCTATGGAACAAATTAGAAGAGCTAAAGGTTGCTTTCGAGTTGAGAGTTGTCGCAATACTTGGTTATACGATAATTCCATTGCCAAGTTTAAGAGCAATGAGGGGTGGTCGAAATATATTAAGTGTAATATATCAGAGTTAAACAAGGTTTCTCCCTCTCCCCTACCTTATTTGGCATTTACATCGACAAGCTAGAAGGTTGTTTAGAGGAAGTAGGTTGTGCTGGCACGATCTTAGCTGGAATAGTCATCATCCTTCTTCTTTATGATGACGATAATGTTCTTTTGGAAAGGTGTCCATATGATCTTGATAAGAAGCTAAGACTTCTTAATGATTTTTGCTCTACCATGGGTATGACTGTTAATACTGACAAAACAAAAGTTATGATTATCAAATCTAAGAGGGACAATTACGCTAATTTTGTGTATGACAATATCAACTTGGAGGAAGTGTCTTCTTACAAATACCTAGGAATTGATATTCATCACAAGCTCAACTAGAACTATAGCATTGAGAAAAGGATTAATGGAGGGTGGAAATCTTATTTTGGTCTCGAAAATAATTGTAAAGCAACAAACCTTGTGATGTGGGATACAAAGAAGCTCCTCTTTGAAAATTTAGTCACTCCTATTATCTTGTATAAGTGTGAGGTTTGGGGTTGCATCATCTCTAGATAATCCCGGAGAAAGATTGAGCAAATCCAAAAGCGTTTTATAACGTATAACCTCAAAATTAAAAGTAGTACACCCTACTCTATTCTCCTTATAGAAGTGGTTATTTCCCCTATCGAGAGCCTTGCTATGACTAGGCTCAAGCAACGTTGGTATAAAGATACCAGGGCCTGGTTAAACCATTGGGAGATCACCAAAATTGTTGCAATGCAAAATATGAATAACATTAAAAATATTGTTACTTCTAAGTTTAAAGAGTAAATTTGGCGTGAGAAAGATTCAGAGGCTAAAAGAAAATTAAGATATTATAAGGAGGTCATCAACCCTACTCTAGAATATCAGAAGTATCTCTTTGTTTTAACTAGTTCAAAGAAAATAATGAATATAGCCAAGATAAGAACGAACTCTCATGAGCTCCATATTGAAACAGGACGTTGGGAAGGTCCTAAAACACCATGGGTGGAAAGGATCTGCCATCTCTGTGAGAATATGAACATTGAGGATGAAAACCACTTCCTCTTAGAGTGCCCTGCGTACACCCACATTAGATCTCAGTGTCATAATCTTTGTTGCAATACCGACCTTCCTAGCCTTTTAACTTGTCAAATTTATAGTGAGCTCGGGACGCTTCTCTCCAAGCTCTTTAAGCATAGAAATACAATTTTAAAACAATCTAAATAATTCATTTCTTTAGGTTCGATAGACCAAAGTTTGGTCTCATGGAACGTTAACCATCATCATCATCATCATATATATATAAAGAGCATCAACCCCATATATGTAAATAAATATAAACCACACATTTTACTAATTAAATTGCAAACCATAATTTGAATTGGTATGCATCTCTATCACAAAATCTTAATTCATCAAGCTTAATAAAAATGCCTTTTCCAAATAAAGTAATTTCTTTCACAATAATGTTTTAGCTCTCGATAATGACTTCCTGGCACTTATGACTGTCTATTTAACTGGCAATGAGACCGGTTGGCATTGGCTAGGGTTGTATGACTGTTTGTCAATGATTGGTTGGAAAATTGTTTTTTATTTCAATATGAGGAAATATTAAAAAACTTATATCACGAGGTTATTATTCCAAAGGAAATTAATGTATTATATGGTTTTTTTATACTTTTATATCACATGTTGGTTATTTAAGGGTTTTAGGGCATTGCAAAGCATTGAGATATTAGGATGTTCAAATATTTTTTTGGAAGTAATGAGTATTATAAAATTTAATAGTAAATAAATATATAAAAAATGGTTAGTTAATAGTTAATAAAATAAATTTGATTTAAAAATAAGGAGGCTAAATATAATGAGTAATTGAAATTAAAAGTTGTAAATGGAAGGTCATGAGTTCAAATCCTATAAATACTTACTTTAAAAAGAAGATTAAATATAAAAGCATTTTGTCGATTAATAATTAATAAAATGAAATTGAATCAAACAAAGAAAATGTTTAAATGCAATCATCAATAGAGAAGGTCCCTTTGTTATTCTAATAAAATGTGAATTTCTTTCCAGCAAGAATTGAAATCTAGTTTACTTTAAAGTTATTTGATTCATTAAAACCCCACAAACATGAGCTTTACAGAAATGTATACAAAAATTTAATATGTTTTTTTGAAAAATGAATCATAATCATCTTTCATGTCATACCAAATTGCAGACTCTATTACATTTCCAAAGACCTTAAGATTGCTTTGATAATGTTTAAAGATTAATCATAGCATCCATTAAGATCATCCATTTTCCATTCAGAATTGGAAATAATTTAACAGAGTACACATGTTATTTTGCTAAATATTCTGACCAACATATGAAGTAGACATAGAATTTTGACTCAACAATATTGAGATTTCAACAATTTATTTAAGCATTCTAAATCAACATTGGTAATTGTAACATTTTGTTTATTGTATGGAGTGTTCACATTTGTAGATATTATTGGCTATGAGATTCTCATTGCAACGACATATATAATATATAATTTGACCTTGCATATATAATTTGACTTTGTAGAGTGACATATATAATTTGACTTTGTAGAGTACGAGAACATAATGTGAAGATGATGACATGAACATAATGACAAGATGATGACATGAGATATCTCATGAAAGAAATGAATCTCTTAAATATGAATTTAATTTGACTTTATAGAGTATAACATATAGAGAACATAATGACAAGATGATGAGATTGATAGAAATGAACCCCTTCCATATGAATTGTATTGTAAGGTATAGTTCCCTAGGTTGTGACTTTGAAATTCAATTAAACATATGAAGTGTAATTGAGAAAAAAATCGAGCCCATTATGTTGTGTAGTGATTGAGCTTGAGCACAAGACAAACCACCGACTCAAGAAGGCAGCTTCAAAAAATTGTGTAATAATGTATTGTGAAGACTCCAAAAAAAAATTTGCGTAATAATGAAGTGTGAAGACTCCATTGTTGTGAGGTTTTGAGACCAACATTGTAGATCCTTTGGTTGCACTAAAGGCACCTTGTGAGAGTGATACACTGCAATAATTTTGTATACGTGTATCTTCATATACAGCTAGGTAACAGATATTGTTGTCAACATGTTAAATGGATGTAGCTTCGGTGGTTGGGTGGAATGAATGTTACCCTCTCCACCCAGGTTCTACTCTTGTAGGTGACATGTTGCTCTTGTGGAGCCCTTTGTAATAAATGTTGTGATTGATGAGCTAACCATACCTTGATTCAGTTTGAATATTAGGTATTGGAATTTTCCGTGGAGTAGCCCTCTAACAAATGGTGAACCACATTTAAAAAAAAACATATTTAAGTTGGCCATAAATAAAGTTGACATGAAGGATCCGACGGATGAAAGAAATATTGCAATAACTACATTGCTGACTATTTATAATGATTAATTCATAAGACACACCCTTGAAATTTTAAAAGAGAAGTATCCATTGGTTGGACAATCTCAACATCGAACGACAAGGTAAGGCATCTTAACCGCCCACTCTATCGTAACAGATCAAAAAAATCATCCAAATTCATTCTTCACACAATTCTATTTACTATAAAAATAACAATTTATTTATTTATTATACTTATATAGATTTAATTATAGTAGTATAATTCGTGTATTAATATAGATATGAATACAATTTCATACAGAAAAATTATATAATAAAAAAATCCAATACAAATAAAGTAAAATATGGAAATAGACATTTTGTATATAATATTTTAATTAAATATTCACTAATATACTATAGATGTACATTAATATATATATATAATAAAAATAAATACATATAATATTTTTAATAAAATAGTAAATATCAAACATTAAATATACTATTAATGTGAGAGACCTTAACTAATTATTAATAATTATTTTATTAAAAATAAGAAATTGAATTGTAAATATGTTTTATATTTTAAAATAAATATTTTTTTTAATTATCTACTAATAAAAACCCATATCCATATACACCTACACGAAATATTTGACAAATTCGAATTCTTCCAAATTTCGGTACATAAAAAATCAATAGACCAAATTATGCTACTATGGATTTAACGATGCGAATAGGAAGTTGGTGACATCAACATAAGTAATTGGTCAAATAAATAACCTTTTTATACTCTATACCTACTCGCACCCTCAATACCTACACTGTATTGACCTCATTTTTAGCACTTTAAAAAACTCATTTATGAATGAACGTGATAAGATAATGGTCAACAAGCTAATCCCTTGTGAGTTAAACATATTTAATATTTTTAATAGAGTATTTAAAACCAACCATTATATATTAAACATAAAAAATTCATTGATTTCTTTTTAAACATATTATTTATAACCAAAATTATTATTTTAAAAACAAAGAGTGAGAGAGAAAAATGTTGGTTATTAATAATTATATTTATAAGAAAGAAATATTTACTACTATGAATTAAATTACAAATTATGAAAATTAATAATATTTATTTTATAATGTTTAAATAATTAAATTTTGGTTTTTTTTAATATAGGCTTTCAATGATGAGCTTGTAAGAATATGTATCTGTACTACACCTACACTAATATTCAACGATTATTTAGAATTTCCATATACGAAAAGTCAACATAGTCTAATTATGCTGTAGTATGGTCTATACCCATAGAGTTTGGACCACATTTCAATAAAAATGTGCTCTTTTGCTTTATCCACGTAAATCATTTGGTGCTCTTTTGATTCATTCATGTAAAGCATTTGGTATTTTTTGGATGATACAAATTCCTCAAATAAAATAAAAATATTTAAATAAAAGTAATTCCATGTTTTGAGAATGATAAAGTTAATAAATAATAAACTTCTTTAAGGGAAAAACCTCCTCTTAAAATATATCCATTGAAAAAGTCAAAATGAGATATTTATACAAATAAATCTTCTCGATTATAAATATAAGATAAAATAAATGATCACGATGTAAATTATCACTAAGCCGACCTACCATTATTAAATTAAATATGAGGGTTAGGACCTTAATATATCCTCAAATTAAGAACAATATCGTATATGATGTGTTTCCATACCGCAAAGGTAATGGCATACTTATGTGGTAATACTAAAAATAAAATTATTAGTCATATTTCATCATCCTCCAAATGATTTAAAAAAAAAATCCTTTTGCATAGTCATTGTTGAATACTTTACTCTTGGACATCGTCTTGGAAGATATTCTAATATTATTGTGTTTCATGGTATCAATCCTATGATTTGAAAGTGTTTTAATCTTCTTTGTCCCCCTTTTATTCAAAAAGTTGAATTAGTTCTTCGGTTGAACTTGTAATTGTTTTAGGAGTGCCTATTTCTATGTAATATGCAGAAAAAGTTGAATATGTTCAATTGTGTTCTTGTATTTGTATTTTTTTGGGTTTTATCATTATAATTAACTTATTTTCCCATGGTTTACTTCAACTCGTGTCACTTTTTTTATCACATAAAAAATTAAAAAATTAAAATAAAAAATCATAATTCTTTCTATTCTAAAGAATCACATTGTAAACAGAGGTCGTAGCTTATCGGCGAGTGAAGCTCAGAATGAGTAAAGAAAAGAGCTATAAAAAGGGAATCATAAAGATATGCCCAAGATACACGAAGTGATCAAAAACAAAAAAGTCGTTTAAGGATGAACTTGTAAATCATGTCCAGTAACATTAACACCATTACCATCCCAAAAGCACCAAGAGAATTCATCCATGAGAGTCCCAGACTTGGAGAGAGACTCAATGGTCATGTTCGTCTCTCGATAAACATGACTGAAGGCGATATTTGTAAAAAGACCCATGTATCTCAAGATATATTCACAAACCTGTCTCAAAAAAAGGATTTTTGGGTGGCCTTCTTAACCTGAACCAATCAATGACCAACATAGAATCCCCAAAAACATGTATTAAATTGAGCACATAAATTTGTGGACAAACACACAACTCACAAGATAGATCACACAATTTACTCAGCAATTGAAGAATGAAACAGTGCAAAAAAGGCTTGCAGCTGTGAATGCTTTCATTAATCAAAAGGTAATTAGATAATAATTACAATGAAGTACAATGGCTTTAATAGCCACATGCAATTCGAATCCACATGAGGAAATTCGAATTGATTAGACTCTACTTGACTGTAGGTAACTAAGACCTTGTCTAAATCACTATCGGAGGACTCAATAGTTAACTGACCTTGTCTAAACCATAACCGGAGTTCATCGGAGTTCTAAAACACAACTCAAGTGTTACATTCAGTGTTGACTAAGGCTAACTGACTGTGGTAGGTGAGAAATGCGCCCCTCCTGAGTGCATCCATGCAACCTAGCGCTAACTGAATGTAGAGGACTAGAACTGAATGTCACTGACTCCTAACTTAGCTTAACTAGTCACCAACTGAACTGAACTGACCTTGGTTGGTTTCGGCACTCCCAGTGGATCCTAAATTGTAGGGATTGGTCTAGGAGGCTCCTAAATTGATGCAATCAGGTGCAATCAGTGGATGTAGGCCTCAATTAGTGTTCCCCACACTTTAGTAACTGAAACATGTGCCCCAATTAGGTCAAGTGGACCCAATGGCGCTAGTGACTAAAAATAGACTGGATGGACTCCCGATTTAGACATGACTCCTGATTTAGTCATATGACCAAATTAGACAAGGGAGGATTAATAATCCTAACACCCCCCCTCAATGCTAACTTGGACAATCTGTTAGCCTTGGTAACTAAGACCATTGGTCACCCATTACATTAAATAAAATAAAGTAACTGCTTAATACAAGGAGCTAGAGCAAAAACCACATGGGAAAAAATCCCCCCCTCTATCTAAGCAGGTAGAATCAGGTTTCAAGTTTGAAAAACTTGAAAATATGTTGTTGCAATCTTCATCTCTGTGAGGTAGCGAAGCAACATGCATGGTGTGATGTGCACAGGTATTCTGGGGCCTGCCATGTAGACTTCCCCTTCTTCTCCAAAAATGATGATGGAAGGAAGGAGGAATGTAACCTTTGTCTCTTGCTGGATGAAGAGGTGTATGATCATATCCATTCTTCTGAATGTAGTGAGACTGAGCCCTTGCCATATAACTTCTTACAAGGAGTCTATTGCATCTCTCTAAAGGAGGTAAGATTGCATGGCATAACGCAAGGGTCTTTCCTTTCTGAGTGTCAGGTGAGTTTCCAGTCATCTTCCTAGCTTCCAGTTTGGAAGTAGGGACGGATTCTAGATCTAAGTCACCCTGAATCTCAATCTCATAAACTGATAAAGATGGATCTGCAATACTAGTAGAAGTTGTAAAGAAGTAGATGCAATGATTTTACCTTCCCTTGCAAGTGGCTGCTGAGAGTGCACTGGTTCTGAAGGAGGCATGGAATGTGAGAACTCATATGCTTTTGAAGCGTGATTTGCAACACCCTTTGCTATGATGTCCCTAGTAGAGATATATGTGATCTCCACTGAGTCAGGACCAAAGATCACTCGCTTTGGAGATCTAGTATGGGTCATTTGATAGACAAATAATAGGTTTGAAGCTAGGGAGGGAACAAATAGCACATCTTTGAACCTTCCATGTTCAAGCTTAACAGAGCCCTTCCCTTTTGTTTTGATTTTACTGTTATTGCCCATTTGAATACTAGGATCATCAAAGGACTGAAAAGAAGAGAATGATTCTCTAGATGTATCCATATGGTTGGAAGCTCTAGAATCAATGAGGAAGACATGTGCTGATGTGCAGCAAGCCTTCAGTGCATGGCCTTTCCTTTGGTATTTTTCATACTCTTCTTCAGATTCATCCTTCCTTGTGCTAGTAGGTACATAAATGTTATGTTTCTTCAAAAGAATAGTCATTTCATCAAGTTGTCTTCTCATACAGGAGCTTTCTGAATGAAAGCCCCTTCCACAGTAAGAGTAGAGGACCTTGCCTTTGCAATTCTTCTTGCTTCTCTTTGAACCTGAAGGCTCTTTTGACTGCTCTTTGTTCACAGGAGACTCATCTCTTTGCTTCCCTTTGTCATTTGCTACCTTATCTCCTCTTGCAGCCAGAGCTTGATCTTTAGAAGATCGAATGATCCCCATTTGGATCAATTTATCATTCTCGGAAATGAAAGATTGGATGAAGGCATTAAGAGTGGGCATATTCCAATTTGGAGTGGTGAGCCTTACTGTTTGGAAGGTTGATACAAATAATGAGTAGTATGCATTGAGCCTTGTGAGAATGGCAAGGATAAGCTGATCTTCATCCTTATCCACTTTGCATTGCTTCAACTGATATATCAGGTTCTTGAACTTTGTGAAGAATTCATTCAGTGATTCGAAGTTGGATGGATTAAGAGTGATCATATCATTTTCTAGCTGATGGATCCTCATCTCATCCTGCTTATCAAATAAGGAGGGAAGCTTGTCCCAAATTTCCTTGGGAGTCTTCAATCCTTGGATGTGGAATCGAAGATCTCGAGAAATTGAGAGAACACGTGTCCATGGGCTTCATTGAGCCTGTTCAAGTACTTTTCTTTGTCATGATCTAAAGCTGGCATTGCCTCTGTTTCTTCTATGAGTATGAAGAGCTTCTTGGTGCGGAGCATTACCACCATGTCTTCCTTCCACTAGTGGTAGTTGAAGGGAGTGAGAGGCTCTACTGGATGAACCATTTTGAATGCAGTAAGAAGGATTGAGCTACTGTAGCGAATGCAGTGAGAAGAAAGGGCTGCTTGTAGAGAGTGCTGTGAGAAGAGCTGATAACCTGTCACACAATCAAACATACAAAGTAAGGTCGACAGTCTGCACTTTTGGAATTTCCTTCACACCCAGCATAGTTGATAAAGCAAGCTTGATCAACAATTTCCTAGCTTGGGATATTAAGTGGCAAATTCTCCGCTTCTGGTGCAATACTGGAAGGAGCAATTTTGCTCAAAAAAATGATCCAGCTGGAGATTTGAGGAGGAGAGGTGTCTTTTCCGCTGAGGCTCTGATACCATATTAAATTGAGCACATAGATATGTGGACAAACACACAACTCACAAGATAGATCACACAATTTACTCAGCAATTGAAGAATGAAACAGTGGAAAAAAGGCTTGCAGCTGTGAATGCTTTCATTAATCAAAAGGCAATTAGATGATAATTACAATGAAGTACAATGGATTTAATAGCCACATGCAATTCGAATCCACATGAGGAAATTTGAATTTGTAAGACTCTACTTGACTGTAGGTAACTAAGACCTTGTCTAAATCACTATCGGAGGAATCAATAGTTAACTGACCTTGTCTAAACCATAACCGGAGTTCATCGGAGTTCTAAAACACAACTCAAGTGTTACATTTAGTGTTGACTAAGGCTAACTGACTGTGGTAGGTGAGAAATGCGCCCCTCCTGAGTGCATCCATGGAAACCTAGCGCTAACTGAATGTAGAGGACTAGAACTGAATGTAACTAACTCCTAACTTAGCTTGACTAGTCACCAACTGAACTGAACTGACCTTGGTTGGTTTCGGCACTCCCAGTGGCTCCTAAATTGCGGGGATTGGTCTAGGAGGCTCCTAAACTGATGCAATCAAGTGCAATCAGTGGCAGTAGTCCTCAATTAGTGTTCCCCACATTTTAGAAATTGAAACATGTGCCCCAATTAGGCCAAGTGGACCCAATGGTGCTAGTGACTAAAAATAGACTGGATGGACTCCTGATTTAGACATGACTCATGATTTAGATATATGACCAAATTGGACAAGGGAGTATTAATAATCCTAACAACATGAAGCTGATGGATACCATGAGAGTGGGACACATGTTAAATGAGGAGAAGAGCTTTAATTTTTTCCATATCATTTGTAGCTCTGCCAATTCCAACAACAAATTTAATCCAACGATCATCATATAAGTATAGAATACCTCCGACACCACCCATAAATGGACTACCTTGTGAAGCCCCATAAAAAAACACCAACTAAATATTTTTTCAATGTGTATCTCCTTAATGATCCTATTGGAAATTGGGACTTTCACCTAAGGAAAAGAATGTAAGATAGACACACTTTTCGAAGCATATACCTAAGCTGGTGCAAGAACATCTTGGACATAGCCTTATTTCATGCAAGCCACACACCCCAAATATTCAGCACATACATGGTTGTAAAGAGTCGAAAGGAAATATCATGAAACATGTACTGCCAAGCATCAATTAAATCATCGCCATGCCATCTGAAAAGAGTTTCAAAAACATGAGCTACGTACTGCCACATATTGACAGTTCTAACACCTCGGTTTTGACCTCGTTTTCATTAAAAATGTATATGATGTTTCTATTGTATTTAATCGTGGTGTGGAGCTAAAGGAAAAAGCCCCACCATCGATTTAGCGTTTTTATGTTTCGGTGATTAAAATCATTGCCAATGGTATTTTGTGCGAGCCGACACATTAAAATTTTGGACATCATGTAAATATGCAGTTTAATTAAAACCCACAACCAGCTGTGTCAATGCAACAAATAATGAGATGGGGGCATGATTTCCTAAGGATAAGGGGGGGAATATTCAAACCTTTGGGGCCAATGGGGAAAAGCCAAATGTCAAAGGGAGAACCCATCAAACTGTCAACTACCTTTCTTGTCTCATTTACCCAATCATTTATTACTGCTATAAATTGGTTGAAGTAGTTATTGCATGGGAATGGGAAGGGTATGGGCAAAGAAATTCGAATTTGGGGAAGCACCCATTTTTTGGAAAATGTTTTTTAACTTGTGGGGCAAGTTATTGCCCAAAAATGCTGCCCATTCCCTCATGCATGGGTGTCCTCCTCTTCATTCACGTTTTTGGAGCTCCCGGGAACTCTCACTCACGTTTTTGGAGTTGATGTGCATTCCTCATCCACATTTTTGCAGATTTCACCATTTTCCCCATGACTCGGAAGTCATTTTTGGAAAGCTCAGTGGCTGGGCTCTTTGCTTGATGGTTTTTACTGTGGTTTATCCCCATTACCTGGTTGGGACAAACCGTTTTTGTGTTGCCCAACAATTTGTAGGAGAGACCACATTTTCTTGGGTATTGTTGAGTCCATTTTGGCCATGTTAGGGACAAAACGTCCCTGGGAATCGAATTGCTGATAGGGGGTTGTTTTCACCCATCTTGGCAATTCATTTTGTTGCCCAAAATATTTTTCCCCAACCCAGAACTGTGTATTTTGCTGTGTAGGCATCCATGCTTTGATTTGAACTGAGTTGGGAGTGCAAATGGGGTCTGGTCAGCTTGATAAACCTAGTGTGTAAAGGAACCTCACAGACAGATCTAGGGGGATGGTTTTCTTCTTTGCACACCATGAATAGCACTGGAAGGGAAGGCATAGCTCGAGGGACTGTGTAGCAGAGAAGGGGATGCTTCCTTGTGTAGGGTGGGTAGATGTTTAGAAGCCAGGATAGATTTGGTGTAGGTGTCCATAGCTCTGTTGAGGAGCTCACTAGCTTAGTAGTCAGCCTTTCCATCTCCTTTGTAGCCTGATAAACCCAACTGTGTTGGCTTGGCTGAATTTTGTGGTGTCCTTGGCTATGTGTGAGCCTACTAGTGTTCCTTATTCCTTGTGGGAATCATGCCCATCTCGGGGGTGGTAGTGCTATTGAGAGATTGATGAGCACACTGGCCTATGGTTGGGTGGAACGCTGTAGTGACGTAGCTGGTTGTGGGATGAGCTTCGCTTCCAAGATAAGTATTCTTGTGTTTAAATATTTGCATTTACATTTGATAATGAATTACAATGAACATGTGAATGAATGGAATGGATTTGCTTCTGCTGTGTGTTAAATGTTTATGCATTTGTGCATGTTATTACTTCAATGCATTTCGTTTTATGTTCATGGGGCTAGTTTGCCCGGATTAGATAGCATCATAGTCACATCCTCTCTCCGTTAGAGGGGTGGGAATGTGACAACAGTATATGGACATTGAATGAATAAATGAGAAATGGATTCTGGAGTAGCACAGGAAAGCAGGCATCTGCTGGTCCCGATGCCAAGAAAAGTGATTGGCTTATCACAAACATGCGCTTTCCCATTTAATGCAAGCTAAAAAAATATCTTGGTTTGAAGATCCCTAGCATGGGTGATCAACTTCTTATCAAATTCCTGCAGATCTGATTGACCATATCATATCTCGTGGTATCATATATCTACACCGGATTCATGATTTTGACAATTCCATGCCTATTTGTGAAAAGTGGATGTCAGCTGATAGTTTGGGAATAATTGACAATCACAAAATTTTGCGGGAGCATTTTATTAAATATTTATGCAAATATCCTATGTTTTTATGTGACAAAGAGGACACCTTAATTTGGTTCAATATTGTTTCTAATGGGGTGTACCAGCCATGATTAGGTTACTTAGTTATTAGATCCGATGAAGATCCCCATGTGCTTGAATAATGATTTGGAATTTACATTACCCTCTTAAATCCCCACCCCCCCTCTCTTTGGGAAGAGTCGGTCACTTGCATGCAATCTAGGGAAAATATTGTTGACACTCTAAACACATTCTTCTAATGTTGTCCATAGTGCCTTGAGGGATGTAGGAAATTGAATCCCAATAAACAAGAATTTCCTTGAGAACTGACTTCATCATAATAAGTATACATCCACAGGAAAGCCACTTGTTACACCAAAGATTAAGCTTACCTTCATATTGCTAAAAAGCAAACGACCAATTTTTTTAGTGTAATCATTAGGCTTAGTGACAAATCCTAAATACTTGATACCATGATTGGTTTCTATAAGAGAGAAATTAAACTGTGAAAAGATCCAATCCATCGAGACCTAATCGAAATTAGTGAAAGAAATGGACAATTTATCAACGTTGCAAACCATACCTATAGATTCAGAGAATAAGGATAGAATGGATTTGATAGTGATAATATCCTTTCTAGAACCATAGAGAAGAGAAAAATATCATCGAAAAAAAAGAAAATGAGTGATAGACAGAGTGCCACTAACCACAATACCTTTGATCCTACCATGAGATTTTGCATGAATAATAGCTCTGTTGAGACCCTCCATAACAAGAATGAATAATAAGGGTGGAAGAGGGAATCCTTGATGTAATCCCTTCTTAAGTGTAAAAAATGGAGATGTTGATCCATTGATAAGCACCGCGAACGAGATAGACCAAATGCAGGACATCATCTAATTAATCATTAGTGGGTTGAAATCTATTTGGGTCAACATATGTCGAAGAAAAGTCCAGTTGACGTGATCATCTGCTTTAGATAAATAAACTTTAATTATTGCAACAGGAAGCATTTTAATTTTAGTAGTGTGAAAAAATTCATGAGAAATCCCAATTGCATCATGGATTTGTCTCTTTTCCAGAAAAGCAAATTGCTCAGTAGACACATGCTTAGAGAGAATGCCTCTTATTCTATTGGCAATAATCTTTGCAAAGATTTTGTATATGCAATTACAAAGCGAGATGGGTTGAAAATTATCATAAGAAGTAGGATTGTCCATATTTGGGATGAGAGTAATGAATGTGGCATTAAAGGACACAAGGATACTACCTTTAACCTTGGACTCTTCCACCATTGGTAAAATATCATCTTTGAAGAGACCTAGAAAACTAGTAAAAAACTTAATGGGGAATTCGTCTGGATCAATACTCTTATCACTATGCATAGAATGTAGAGCTGCCATAAGTTCGTCAAATGAAACAGGTTCATTGAGAGATATATTATGGTCTACATTAACAAAAGAGGGGTAATGGATGATATTATTGAGCATAGTATTAATAGTCACTCTCTCATCTTCATCGTACAACTGTTTAAAACGATTTACCCCCACCTTTGCAAAATATTCAAAACCCGAGACTCTGTTGCATCTATCATTCTCTAAGTGCCAAAGAGGAATAATATTAATACGATTCCTGTAGAATTGATGAAAATATTTGGTATTAGCATTTCCTTGGGCAAGCCAAATGGCTTTGATTTTCAAACAAATGGTTGCTTCCTACTCATTGAGAATCTTTCTGTTTTTTTATTCGAGGTCCCTTATTTCAATCTTTTGTGCAGTATAATAGAATTCATCAAGATGTTACTAATGAAATATAGTCATAATTTATTCAATATTCCTTAGCTCTCCCTCCTGTTGATTGTTGTACTCATAATCCCAAGCCACACACAGAGATTTTACTAGTTTTAAATTATTAAGGAATTGAATAGTTGCAAAGGATAATCTCCTAGGGTCATAATTCCTCCAAGATATTCTAACCATCAGAACATACTCCTCATTGTCTAGCCACTAAGCATTGAATTTAAAGGGGAAGGGAGGTTTTAAATGATCTCCCTGAAGCTCAATATAAATAGGGAAGTGGTCAAAACCTCCTCCTTCCGCAACCCATTATTTGAGATGATAAACGCCATGGAGGACTTTATTTATTAGAAATCTATCAATCCTTTTAGAAATCATGTTTTCACATGTTCTGATATTATGCCAAGTAGGTCTTAAAACAATAGGGGAGGATAAAATGAATTAACATCATCTATAATTTTGACAAAGATATTAGCCAAAGGATCAGGTTGATTGAGAGCACCCAAAGTCTCCTATTTTCCCAAAGAGAAGTTGATATCACCTCCAATAATAACTCTATCACCACAGTGATGTCCCATACAAAAAAAATGGTCCCAAAAACCTTGTCTATGTAGATTAGTCCCATATAAATTGATTAGGGTAAAAGCCCAAATAAAATCTATAGAAAGAGATCATTATCCAAGCTCGAATGAATGGACCAACTATTGAGGCACAAAATATAGTTGTTCTTTCTATTAGAATAGTAGAGTCAAGCTAAACTAGTTAACCTATCTAAGCAACCAACAACATATCATAAAATATAAGAACATGAAAAGAAGACAAGAGAACACCAATATACGTGGTTCACCCTAATGGGTTACATCCACAGGAAGGTAGTTTTCTATTACCTCCAAAATGTCTTCTCCAATCTTACAAAAGAGAAAAGAACAAATACCCCAAAGAATATAGATGATGTACAACCGTGTCACAATAGTACCACTGCTACATCAAGAATACATGATATGTAGAGACTCACTTGACCCTATTATATACTGAGAGATGAGGAGGAATTACTCTCACATATTGCATGTGGGATAATATAATTCTCCAAAATAACATCTCTTATTACAATAGCATGGACAAATACTCTACACAAGTAAATACAACACCATATAACTATGGGTTAAATGTATTACTCTTTTACATAAGATTGTATATAACTTCTGACATAATACAAAGACATTATTACCTTCCAAGGAATACAATATATTCCAACACTCCCCCTTAATAATGGATGGGAGAAGGGCCCACACTAACACTAAGGAAGGAAGGAGTCATTGCTACTCCCCCTTGATGATAACTTACCACATTCCAAGCAAGGAACAAAGATGCACAAACTTCACCTCGGTGAAGGATTTGGTGAAGATATCTGCT
The DNA here is from genome assembly GCA_001517045.1 of Pseudotsuga menziesii. Classification (NCBI taxonomy): domain Eukaryota; kingdom Viridiplantae; phylum Streptophyta; class Pinopsida; order Pinales; family Pinaceae; genus Pseudotsuga; species Pseudotsuga menziesii. The sequence goes on along the minus strand of LPNX010531732.1, from coordinate 65,737 downwards.
TCCTGCTGCTCAGTAGGACAATACTGAAGAGAAAGAATACCATCTTCCACAAGTTCGCGAATGTAATGAGCGTCAAGGTCCAGATGATTTTTCTTGGAGTGATATACCGGATTATAAGCAAGCTATATTGCATCTTGATTGTCACATTTCAACACAGTGGATGATTTCAGAGCCAGACCAAGCTCTGTAAGAACATGCCATAGAAAAACTGCTTCTTTAGTTGCTTCTTTGGCTGCTCTATATTCTGCTTCACATGAAGATAAAGAAAGAGTCTTCACCTTCTTGCTCGACCAAGAAATCAAACCTGAACCAAGCGAAATCAAACCTAAACCAAGTTGAAATACATAACCTATAGTGGAGTGTCGATCAGAACTGTCACCTGCCCAATCAGAATCCATGTAACCAGAGAGTGAAATTGTAGTACTACTCGAATAAAAAACACCATAGTGTAATGTCCCCTGTAAATATCTCAGAATCCTCTTGGATGCCTGCCGATGAATTTCATGAGGTTGCTTCATGAACCGAGAAACCAAACTGATGAAAAAAGAGAGATCTGGTTGGCTGTGAGTTAAATATATCAAACTTCCTACAAGCTGATGATAAAGAGTAGCATCAACAAGCGGTGTGGTACACTCAACAATTAACTTTACACCAGATTGAAATGGCGTAGGAGCAGATTTACCATCACTCATATGGAAACGAGCTAATAGGTCTGTAGCATACTTGAGTTGAGAGAGAAACATACCATCTTCCACATGCCAGATTTGAAGACCCAAGAAATAATGCAATAAACCAAGATCAGTCATTTCAAACTGCTTTTGAATATCACTTTTTAGATTTTTAATTAATGTAAGTTGGCTTCTTGTGATGAACAGATCATCTACATATAAAACAACAATGAGAATATTAGTACCAAAGTTCTGAACATACAGATTTGGATCAGATATACAACGCTTAAAACCATTCTTCAAAAAATATGCATCAATTTTATCATACCAATCCCTAGGTGCTTGTTTGAGACCATATAAAGACTCGTGTAATTTACATACTAAATTTGACGATTCAACATTAATAAAACCAGGAGGCTGTTGCATATAAATTTCTTCATTAAGTAAGATCGCCATTTAAAAAATCACTTTTAACATCCATTTGGTGTATTTCCCATTTATAAGATGAAGCAATAAATAAAATGGTTCTTATTGTATTCATTATAGCAACAGGAGAAAAAGTTTCATTATAATCTATACCTTCAAGTTGATTAAAAAATTTTGCAACTAACCTAGATTTATACTTTTTAATCCGTCCTTCTGCAGTGAACTTAGTTTTATAAACCCATTTACAACCAACTAAATTTTTACCAGCAGGAAGAGGAACAAGAGACCAAGTCTTGTTCTTCATAAGAGACTCATACTCAGCATTCATAGTTTGTTCCCATTGAGGTTTACCTTGAGCTTGAGAATAAGAGGTAGGATCATCTATGGCCAAAAATTTGGTCATAAGGGAAAATTTAGATCTAGTTCTATGAGGGTCGGAAGGGTTACTGACCTCACTACCTACAGATTCAAGAGTTTTCTGGGCCCAAACAGGAAGGTTAGAGGAAACATAAGTTTCTTTAGCTTCAGTACATTCAGGTGGAATACTTGAAGAAGAGGGTGAACTAGGATCAACAACAGGCACAGAACTGGAAGAAGAAACCGAGATAGGATTAATAGGAGACAATGGGATATTCAGTGTAACATGAGGTCCGATAGACTTAGGCGGTGAAGATACTTCAACAAAGTGAACATCCCTTCAGATGATAACACTCTGAGTAGAGGTATCAAATAACTTGTAAGCCTTAGAATCCTCAGAATAACCAATGAATATACATTTGTGAGACTTGGGATCTAAATTTTTCCATTTATCGTCAGTAATATGAGCCCAACATTCACAACCAAACACCTTAAAGTTACTTATATCAGGTTTCTGACCATTCCATTTTTCCTCGGGGGTAACATGCTTAACGGATTTTGTAGGAACTCGATTTAAAATAAAGTTTGCACAACTTACAGCTTCAGCCCAAATATTTTTATGTAATCCTTTAGAATAAAGCATACATCTAGCCATTTCAACTAAAGTTTTGTTTTTCCTTTCAGCGACTCCATTTTGTTGAGGTATGTAAGGTACAGTCTTTTGATGTTGAATACCATGTTTGGATAGAAATGATTCAAACTCGTTCTCAACAAATTCCCCCCTCATTATCCGATCTTAAAGTCTTAATCTTCTTACCAAACTCATTTTCAACCAAAGATTTAAAAATTTGAATTATTGAAAAAACTTCACTTTTATTTTTCAAGAAATAAACCCATGATTTTCTACTAAAGTCATCAATAAAAGTAAGAAAATAGACTGTACAAGATAAAGAAGGAACTTCAAGAGGACCACAAATGTCACTATGAATTAATTGAAAAGGTTCTTTAGCACGCCAAGCTTTACATTTCTCAAACATTTCTCTATGATGTTTACCAAGAACACAACCTTCACAAACACCGTTAATAGAAGAAATATGAGGCAAGCCATGTACCATTTTAGTTAACAATTGTATTTTACCATAATTCAAATGACCTAATCTTTCATGCCATAATTTACTTTGTTCATCAGTGTGGGCAACATAGGAATAAAAAGGTTGTCTTTTAGTTGAGTTAAAACCAACAAGTTTATATAGACTAGCAGTATGATAAACAGGACCAGAAGAAACTACTTTAAATTTTGATTGATATCTTTAAGAACATATTTGTCAGGCCATGCTTCAAATTTAAACCCTTTTTGACAAGCACGATAAATAGAAAGCAATTTAATGGGCATGTGTTCAACATGAAAAACATCTTCCAATTGACCATTAGTAACATTAACATTACCGGAACCAATTACGGAAAGTTGTTTACCATCACCTACAAAAATTTTTTGAGATATGTGCTTACGATTGTCATAAGAAGTAAATAAAGAAGCATCACCAGTCATATGTTTAGATGCACCAGAATCCATTATCCATTCCACGTTAGAAGAAGAATTATTAGGCAAAACAACAAATGCACATAAAGCTACTTGAGAGTCATGAGAAGTTTTCTTTTTAGTTTTAGCCATTAAACGCTTTTCTTTAAAACAATTCTTTTTAGGATGGTTAGTTTTACCACAATGTTTACAAGGATCATATACTTTCTTTTGTTTACTATTTCCATTAGAAGCATGAGAAGCATGTCTAGAATTAGTATTAGAAGGATTATAACCTTTAGCATTATTAAAACTTTTCTTATGATGCTTATTAAGTGCAATTAGAGCTTTATTAGGTGTGAGTTGTCCTGAAACAATTAACCTTTCTTGCTCATTGATCAATCCTTTACAAAAATCATCAAAAGTTTGCTTTATAGTACTTTGAGAAAATTCTAGAGCTCTATTCCTAGTTTGGATGAACATATGAAAACAAGATGGCATTTTACCTTCTACAAGAATAATAAGAGCAGTGTCAGTTTTCTTGTAATCTTTACCACAACTATTTAATTTCTCATTTAAAGTTTTCAATTCAGCAAGATAAAACTCAACTCTTTCAAAGTCAGCAGGTTCGAGGTCAAAGATCTTAATTTCAAGATAATATGCAGAAACATCATCAGCTTTATCAAATAAAGAGGAAATAATTTGCCATACCTGAACTGGGTTGTCTTCTGCCTCAATACTTACCTAAAGACTATCTGCAACAGTTTGACCAATGAGCCCCCTTGCTTGATCACTTTTATCTTCCCAAATAGCCAAATCATCAACAACAGTAGGTGTCTTGTGTTCACCATTAACTAGCCTCCAAAGATTCTTACTACTGAGAACATCAATCATCTTTCTCTTCCAAGAAAGATAGTTAGAACCAACTAATTCAGGAACAGAAGCTACTTCAGAAGTCATAATGAGTGAAATTTTGTCAATAAATAAGAAACGCTAATACTGATAAATGATAGAAAAACAGTGAAGAACTTGAAAACAATTACACTTTACTGATGTGAATCTGCAAAAGCACAGTTAGAAACATAGTAAAGAAAAGAGGAGAAAATTTCACTTACAACCCTATGAAAAAAAATGCCCCAAAAAGCCCAGTATTCTGTTCTGGTTGCGTAGGTGGATCTAGAATGGTTGTTCCAATTCCAAAAACAAGCTATAATAAAAATGTGGTAAGAAATGAACAAGTTACGACCCCTTTTTATAACTGCCATTTTTATTACCGAAAGGAACCCAGAAATGCCCAGTTTTTTGTTCTGGTCACCATGGGTGGATACAGAATGGTTGTTCTGATTCCAAAAATAGGTTATAAAAAAAATCTGGTAAAAAGGGACCAAGTTACGACCCTTTTGTATAACTACCATTTTTATTACTGAAAAGAAGCCCATAAATACCCAGTTTTCTGTTTTGGCCACTTGAGTGGATCCAAAATGATGTTTCTAATTCCAAAAATAGGTTATAATAAAAATTTCGGCAAAAAATGACCAATTTACAGCCCTTTTTTATAACTGTAATTTTTATAATCGGAAGAGAGATCTCCTTGAGGAGAGACCAAAAATCATGTAGATCTACAGAAAAAACATCAAGAAACCCTTGAAAAAAATCTGCAAAAATCTTACACAACAAGTTAGGGTTAGGGTAAAAAAAAAAATGTAGAAATATGCCCAGATTTGAAGAGAAGCCTAATGGCTACCGGATAGAAAGCAAATCTACAACAAAATGACAATGCCCAAATGATAATTGTTATTGATTGAAAGCTATAGAAGGTACTAGATCATAGCAACCCGCTCTGATACCGTGTTAGAATAGTAGAGTCAAGCTAAACTAGTTAACCTATCTAAGCAACCAACAACATATCATAAAATATAAGAACATCAAAAGAAAAATACAAGAGAACATCGATATACGTGGTTCACCCTAATGGGTTACATCCACGGGAAGGTAGTCTTCTATTATCTCCAGAATCTCTTCTCCAATCTTACAAGAGAGCAAAGCACAAATATCCCAAAGAATATAGATGATGTACAACAATGTCACAATAGTACCACTACTACATCAAGAATACATGATATGTAGAGACTCACTTGACCCTATTATATACTAAGAGATGAGGAGGAATTACTCTCACATATTGCATGTGGGATAATATAATTCTCCAAAATAACATCTCTTAATACAATACCATGGATAAATACTCTACAGAAGTAAATACAACACCATATAACTATGGGTTAAATGTATTACTCTTTTACATAAGATTGTAGACAACTTCCGACATAATACAAAGACATTATTACCTTCCAAGGAATATAATATATTCCAACACTTTCAACTAGTAATGAGTCCACTAGATCTACCAATAGCTTCAGTAGTTATTCTTTCAACTTGTTCCACTTGGTTTCGTTTATCTTCTTATTATTTCACTATTATTTTTTTTGCTCCGTAACTTGTGCATTTATATCCATCTCTCATTTCATATTAATGCTCACATTGAGATATTCCTAGTATTACTTTGGCTTATTTCCTTGAACCTATGAGCATAGGGCTACAGAATGGCCTAAAATGAACCAATACACGTGCATTTTGTTTTTGTAAGTCTGCAAATTGTATTAAAATACTGGACCAAAGTTTACATCAAAATTTACATCATGGACATAGTTTTGGGGTGGCCTGATACAGAGGATCCACTACCCCAACCAGTCAATACTATGAGAATGTCTTTAAAAAATATGGCACTAAAACCCATCAGCTGGCATGTCCCCATCCCAATAAGTCTACTAGTTTAGAATGTTTCTGTAACAATAATAATAAATACATTAAATATTAACTAGTGATATGTAATACTAGGTTAAGGGACGGGGACCTTCATTCATGGTTGTGCACACAATATATAAGGGTGGCTACAAATTGTAATCTATAATCTATCATACATCTTATTTTACATTACTTTCCCTTGATGGAATTTATACGTTACTTGTATTGGTTATTCGATTATTGAAGGAAAATTTTCCTTTCAGTGATATCAGAGCCTCTTGGCCGTCTGTGATCGGGCCCTTAGCCACCCACCTCAGAGTTTCCCTGTGCACTTGGTCTTTCACAAGTCTTGGCTTTTGGTCATTTTTCACATCTCCTTCCCCAAGATCCCAATCACCCTTCATGTTTCCACTCCCAATCACACTTCACATAGACCAACCCTTCCCACCTCCACGTTCAACGCTCCTTCCCATTCCCAATCACCACCTCAGCATACCTCCATCACTATGGCTCCAACCTCACCCTCACACCTGCCTCCATCCCTTAGTCTTCCACCTGCGCAGTCCTTCCATCGCCCCCGCAACCACCACCGTTGAAACCACCCTCACGTTGCCCCACTTGCTGCTCCACCGCCGCACTCCCCCGTCCACCTTCCACCACTGCACTAGCCTCCGCCTTACCACATTCTCCGCCTCCACTGCACCGTTTTCCCCATCCGCACCACCTCCCACCCGCTCCACTGCACCGCGCTCCCTCTTCCCCTGTGCATTTCCCCACCATTCTGTGCATTCCATCTCATCGCCTACACAAGATCCCAATCACCCTTCACGCTTCCACTCCCAATCACACTTCACGCAGACCAACCCTCCCCACCTCCACGTTCAGCGCTCCTTCCCATTCCCAATCACCACCTCAGTATACCTCCATCGCTGTGGCTCCAACCTCACCCTCACACCTGCCTCCATCCCTTATTCTTCCACCTACGCAGTCCTTCCATCTCCCCCGCAACCACCACCGCTGAAACCACCCTCACGCTGCCCCACTTTCTGCTCCACCATCGCACTCCCATGTCCACCTTCCACCACCACAATAGCCTCCACCTTACCACGTTCTCTGCCTCCACCGTACCATTTTCCCCATCCGCACCACCTCCCACCTACTCCACTGCACCACGCTCCCTCTTATCCTACGCATTTCCCCACCATTCTACGCACTCCCTTCTGCGCATTCCCACCTCTGCGAATTTCCCTCTCACCGCCTGCACATCCTCAGCACCTTCCCATCGTCCATCCTCTGCGTCGTCCAACAACCGCATCCACCCTCACCGTCCTTCTCATCCATCAGTCTTCCTCTTCACCGTGCCATCATTCCCATTTCTCTCTCTCGTCCTTCCCACTTACTCCTTGCCTGCTTTGTCATTCCACCTCCACAACCTACAACACAAAACAAACAAACAAACAAACAAAATTTAATAAAAAGTCAAATATTATATAGTTTATATATATAAAAAAAACAATAATAATATTAATTAAATAATTAATATTTATTATTAATTAAAATAAAAAAAGGGGGAAGATCTTCTATCATTGAAAAAGCGAAAGAAAAGAAGGCTAGACAATTAACCGAAATCCGCTATCAAACAAGAAGACCAATTCGAAAAATTGGAATTCAATAAGTCATGGCGACTATGATACCAAAATCACACTCACAGTTACAGGCAGTTTTGAATGAGTTAAAACAGTGCAAAATCGCCAATAATAGTCCACTATTCGAAATTGACAAACAAAAACTAAGGATTACTACCTCGGAAATTAATATTGGATTTTTGGAAGATAGTAAAAGAAAACTCATAGAAAGGCTAGCAGATAAAGATGAGAAAATATCACGTCTAGAAGGCATCATTCAAAAACTTGACAACCAGATAATAAAGTCAAAAAAAGTTGAAGAACATCCGTATCGGAATATTATCGAATTGGAAGAAGAAATTAGTCATCTTAACAAAGTCGTCATCAACAAAGAAGATGAATTGGTGCAAGTACATGAAAAGTTAGGAAATCAAGAAACAAAATTACGTCATCATCAATAACAAAAAGAAAGACTCCAACAACAACATGACGATAGTAAGAAGACACATAAGTTGGAATTGACAAAAGTCAACAAGGTATTATCAAGCAATACCGAAGAGATTTTTCGACTACGAAATCATAACAAAACACTGATTACAAAGATCAAAAATTGAAAGACAGTAGCAAGAGGGAATAGTCCGGTGAAGACCTCGAAGGAAAAATACTGGAAAAGCAAGAAGAAAACTAGTTTCTAAATAATTGTAATCAGGAACTACAGAATCAAATCAAGGAGTTAGAAATTGAAAAAATGTCGCAAGATGAAAGAATCGAAAGGATTTAGAATCATAACAAACTACTGGAGAACCAAGAAGCACAAATCCAGGAAAATGCACCTAAAAATCAAATCGAGGAAGTGAAGACAGTCCTCGCTACAGTCCAAAAGAAAGAAGAACAAACAACACCTACACCTTACAGACATCCTAATTATAATCGTCATTTTGACCAACGACAGGGTCAAAATGAATATTCACAGAAGAATTATGTGGACTTGCGAAAATATCAACATACTAAGCAACAATTGAGACATATCATCCCACAAAATGATCTCAGAGGTCCGGTAAAAATAGATCTGGGATGGGCCACAGCAGATACGATGCGAAAAATCACCTAGGGAATCCATAACTCGTATCGGCTCATTTCCTCAAATGTCGCAAATACAAAAAGGAAAGGATCCCAAGATGATCATTCAAAGAAANGCCGCTCCATCCCCTCTCCCTGCCACTCCACGTTGCTACTGTCACCCCCCCTCCTCCATCCCCTCTCCCCATCGCTCCACGCTGCTACCATCGCCCCCATCTTCCATTCCCCTACACCTCCCTCCACCGTCGCCCCCATGCTCCATCCCCCTTGCACCATCCCCCTCATCCTCCATCCCCCTCCACCTGATCCGTCCTTCGTCTCCACTTCTTCCACCGCATGCCACCTTTTCCACCACCGCACTAGCCTCCACCTTACCACATTCTCCTCCTCCACCGCACCGCTTTCCCCATACGCTCCACCGCACCACCTCCCACCCGCTCCACTACACTGCACTCCCTCTTCCCCTGCGCATTTCCCCACCATTCTACGAACTCCCTTCTATGCATTCCCACCTCTGTGCATTCCCTCTCACCGCCTACACATCCTCAGCACCTTCCCATCGTCCACCCTCTGCGTCGTCCAGCTCCGCGTCCACCCTCGCCGTCCTTCTCATCCGTCAGTCTTCCTCTTCACCGTGCCGTCATTCCCATTTCTCTCTCTCGTCCTTCCCACTTACTCCCTGCCCACTCTGTCATTCCACCTCCACGACCTGCAACAAAAAACAAACAAAAAAAAAACAAAATTTAATAAAAAGTCAAATATTATATATAATAATATAT
>LPNX010531732.1:0-55444 GCA_001517045.1 Pseudotsuga menziesii | reverse complement strand
AGCTTTGAGGACAAAGCTTCCCTTAAGGGGAAGGCAATGTAACAATAATAATAAATACATTAAATATTAACTAGTGATATGTAATACTAGGTTAAGGGATGGGGACCTTCATTCATCGCTATCCACACAATATATAAGGGTGGCTACAAATTGTAATCTATCATCTATCATACATCTTATTTTACATTACTTGCCCTTTACGACATTTATACGTTACTTGTATTGGTTATTCCATTATTGAAGGAAATTTTTCCATTCAGTTTCACCCACCTACTAGTTCCTTGGGTTGGGGGAGGAGGAATTAAATATTTCAATAAGGGAGCTATGGGACTCAAGAGAAACTTATTTTATCATTTACACATTAACTTGGGTCATACAAATAATAAATATGCATAAAATAAAGTGGCAATTGCTTCATGAGGACATTTGGAGGTCTTTGGAGGCCTTGGGTGGCTAGATTTTACCTTACACATGTCATGACTTAACCCCAAATTCGAAATTATGAGTGATGGAATGTTCTTGGAAGGTGGATAGTTTTCAAATGAAATATCATGATCCCAAGGATTCGAATGGGAGAGGAGGAGTAACTCCCCATAAAACAGGAAGAGTCTAGGAAGAACTTTAGGTGCCATGTGGAGCTAGATTCCCTACGTTTTATGACAACAATGATGGAAGATTCTATGACAAGTCAGACCTTATTGTAGACCTATGAAAATATGACATGTCAGTGCTAAAAATAGACTCGAAGAGGGCGCATTTGGGACTAGGTGGCAACCATTCGGTTTTGGAGGAAGATGAAGGGTTGAGGAGAAGGCCAAGTAGCATGGAGGTTACTAAACATCAAGGACGAGTTGGAGGAAGCCTATGGGAGTCAATTCGACCTCGAGGGACCTTAGGAGGGTTGTAAAAATATTTCATGAGGAATGGAAATGGCTTTTGATCATTTTTTAATTTTCTTTTGGCATTTTGGAGAGCATTAGCTTGCCCATTGCACGATGAGTGCACACTTACCCTGCTAGTGCTCAAGCCAATTTCAAGAGAGTGAGATTCTCATACAAGTTGGATATGGGAGAGGCCACCATGAAATATAATTTGGAGCTTCATGGAGTGTTTTTTTGTAGATAGGAGGCTTCTACTGTTCGTGACCCATATCTCCTCTCATTCTCTCAACTCCCACTTCCATATTTCCATGTTTTTCTATGAAGGCACACTTGTGTGAATGGTGGTTGCCCCCCATTGAGCTCAGTTGATGCCCAAGAATGGGTGAATGATTCATGGATATGTAATACATCACAAATCTTCTCTGTAATTGGAAATTAGAATAAATACATATGCAAATGTCCACATTTCCAAGCTTTGTTATGACTAGTTTCCATGTGATGATTTCCCATTTCAATGGAGTTGTATATATGATGTATATTGCAACTTGGATCAATGCTATATGATGTTAGTGAGATATTGAAATGTTTTTAATGGTCTATTTTAATCTTTATTTGTTCTAAACCATTATATGCACCATTGATGAGTCGAATTTGAGCTTTTATATGCCATTTCCCTTAAGCAAATATCACTCAAATTATGCATTTGAATATGAAGCTTTAATCCCCTATCGTAGAAATATTAACCATACCAAATTTCAGTAAATGAAGTCTAATTACAGTCCCCATACTCTGTTTTACAAGTTGGGATGGTTGCATAGGAGTTGGAGAGCCATTTCTCCCCACATCCTAAGGGGAATTGCATCATAAAGATATTAAAGATTCGATTGAAGAGTCATAATACTCCCCACATCAGTCCCTTCCAAATTAGAGACCCTCTTGTGCCATTCGAATCCCCTAGAGTCAATATTAGTAAGACAATTTTTCAAAAATTCAGCCTTTGTTGGGAATTTTCAAATTGGGACATTACATCAGCTGATGGGGGCCAAACACTAGACTCAAAATTCATATTGATATTTTTCGAATACACATTATATAGTATTCTAAAAAGAAAATTAAAACATAGAAACTGAACATAACAGGTGGAACTAGTGGTGAGCCGAGCCGACTTCTGGGTCTTCATCAACAACAAGATAAGGGGTAGGATTCTCCTCTATGATGGGCTATCCCCTCTGGAAATCATCATAAAACTTATTTTTCGACAGCTTAATAGGAAGAGGATAATATTTACAGACATATACCTCAGTTTCGCAGACGTGCTTATTGCTCAAAGGCATGATAGTGGAAGGCACAAGAAATGGTGTATTCATCATTGTAGCCATCACACGAACCGAGCTCCTATCTACAGACACTGATGGTCCCCCCATAACACTATCTCTTCCTCCTTCGACATTTCCTATCATGCAAAGCCCCATGGCTAAGCGTTTCTAAGTAGAATTCATGTCCATCCTCTTGAGTTGGGTGTCTAGCTTAATCAATTTGGTCTTCATAGAGAGCATCGAGCTATGTGTATAATTCCAATTGCTGACCATTTCCTCCATTAAAGTTTTGAAGATGTTTTTGATAATCTAGTAATGGTTAATATGGTCGCCCCCTATGCCTCTAGACAAATTCTTGGTGATCAAACATGATTCCCATTCATCAATTAGGGCTCTCACAGGCATGGAGACGTCGGTCTCATAACCTTCTTCCAGCATCAAACTCATGTCGCGCTGTAATCAATCCACGTGTATTAGTTATATAATATTACTTAATATGGAAGAGGGTCTACTTTGGTTGGGAATTATATCATTGAATAATTTTAGAGAGATGTATAGTTTCTTTGTAAAGTCTTAAGTATGTTTAGTTAAGTGTGAGTAAGATAAGTGTATCATGCTTATTTTGTTGAAGAGAAAGGGTGGTTTACTAAGTAAGTTAACCAACCGCTTAAAGGAAATTTAAGTAGTTATAACTAACTATTCTCTATCAAAACACTTACAAAGGAATTTAATACACTAGTATAAGGTTTGTAAGGTTCAAGATTTAGGAGATTATATGGAGGAATATAGATTACCCTTTTGTTGACTCTTTAATTATTGTATCTCTCTTCATTTATGAATCTCTTGGTTTGATTTATTATATTATGTATATATTTGTGTACATATGAGAATTTATTTCCCTATTGAAGTACAACTACAATAATGGATTATATTACCTGGTTAACACCTTCATTTGCAACAATGGTTTCGTAGATGGTTGTACTGATTTGGGATTCCTTTGATAATTAAAGAATAAGGGATATCTATATTTTGTTAGAGAGCGAAATAATTGATTGGTCTAAATGAACAATAGATAATTACTTGAGAAACCATGCTAGAAGAAATTAGATGTCCCTTTCACAAATTAGAGTACATTTTTCATAAACACATAAGAAGATATCTATATTTTGTTAGAGAGAGAAATAATTGATTGATCAAAAATAACAATAGAGAATTACTTGAGAAACCATGCTAGAAGAAATTAGATATCCTTTCACAAGTGAGAGCACAAATTTTCATAAACACATAAGAAATTTCTCTTGCTAATTATAGAATAAACCAAGAAATATGATGAACACACCTATCAATAATCCCAACAAGTTTTTTTTTTTTTATTGGAATGATTAAACTTGTGAGAACCAATTTTTATGAGTGGTTTGACAAAAATATTGAAATATTTAAGAGGATATAAAGTCATTGAAAAAAATATCAACCTTGGTAAATTTTAAAGTAGTTTATATACCTAATTATATGAAAACAATTCTACTCTCTACCCACATTGTTGCATAATTTCTTGATTGAAAAACAAGCTAGGAACATAGTCAAATAAATACCTCTATTGTAGGCCATGTTGACCACTGGCCTTATCAAATATTCTAAAACTTGGGATCATTTCTTAAGGAAATAAAAGTAATATCATGATCATACAAACTAAAAATCCCACCACTAATTAAGAGTAGACTTTGGAGCCAAAAATAGTGGGGGTCACCATCCATGAGATGACTTGAGAAAATATTTGTGATCAAGAAATCTTATAAAGAAGAAAATCAAAGAAGATAAGTATGTTTGGGAGCAGATCGTGATAAAGAAGAAAAAATTGTTCAATGGGTAGAAAGAGATATATTACAATCAACAAAGATAGAAAGATAAAATAACAAAGAAGAATGGAACATCATAAAATTAGCTATGGAACAAAGAATGAAGAAAAGAAGCTGACACTGAGACATATATCTCGTATATAGTTTGTACATTTTATTGACAGTAAGACAAGAATAAATTATGAGAGGAAAAAGGAGTTCTTATAATTCTTTAAAACAAAGGATTTCGAGCATTTAGAGGTCTATAAGTTAAAGAAATAAACTAACAACCTCACGAGTATGTAAGAAACTATGATAAGAAACTTTAAGATCTTCTAAGTCAAATTCCATATGTGCTAAATAAAGAATGGTAAATGATATAAATTGTTTTTTATTTTTTAAAAGATAACAATATCTTTTATAATTCATGAACTGAAAACTTATGAAGAATTTTTGAGAAAATATAAACATATAGAAACTAAGTAAGAGTGACCAATTTAACAAATGACAAACGATTAGAAGAAAAGTTGGCATAGTCGTAGAAATATATTAAAAATGGATAATTTGTATTTTTGAAAGCCCTTAGGTGTTAGTAGAAAGTTATCCTTAAGAAAGTTAGTAGAAAGTTCTCCTTAAAAAAGAACCCTATTTTTTTTTGGAAGTTGTGTGACTTCATAACTAATCATGATGCTAGAAATTACCCTCATAATGTGAGAAACAATAAAAAATGATGTGGTATATGTGAGACAAGCACAAAATTTTCTTTGGAAAGTTACCACGATGCAAGATGACGAAAAATTCTCAATAGGTCTAGCAATAAAAGAAACTCAAGAAAATAAAGGACAAAACTCAGAGTTGGGTTCTAGAGGTGATGGTTGAAGTGGTCGAGGTGATGAAAGAAACTCAAGAAAATAAATGACAAAACTCAGAGTTGGGTTGTAGAGGTGATGGTTTAAGAGGTAGAGGTGATGAAAAAGAGATAACATATAAAGGGTATTGATATATTTGTTCCAAAGATGATGATTAAAGTTTCAAATTCCTTTAAAGAAAAAAACTAACCTTGAATATTGCAATTATTATGAAGTAGGGTTTCATTATTTGGATAATTGTTATGTCGGCTAGAAAAGGTGAGGCAAAGAAGTGTAAACATGTTGAAGGTAATGTTAAAACATGCAAACATTAATTTGAGACTTTTAATGTTGTCATTGGATTAGGCATAAAAAGTGGAGAATATTCAAATAAGCTCACAAGTAAAGCCCTTCTGATGTAGCCAATAAATTTTGATTCATTCAGAAGATCTAAAAACCATACAAACACATGAGAATGGAAAATAACTATCTTTTATCCTTCTCCATCACTTACTCTTACATTGAAAGTTCAATCCCTTATAACTACTATCCAAGATTTTCGAAAACTATTAATTTTAGAAAATTCTTGCATGATTATCAAACTGGCCAATAGCTAAAATCTAACTAGAGAAACAATATTTGTCAATAGGAGTATAAACTAAGAGATAACTGATAATTACAAATAAATAAATTTCTAAAAAAAACACAAAACCCCCAATTTAAGGCTTTATATGAAGGAATTTGGCCCAGGAAAGTGTCAAAACGTAGTCCAATTTGAAGGTTATTATCCTCATGGTGGTGAACTCTTCAAGACACAACTTCCTTTCAAATTTCAACTAAAACAGATAATTGAGTACAAAGCTACGACCCTCGTAAATCCCTGGATCACCTTAAATATGAAAAAAATGGACAAATATCTAAAGCCATCAAAGAAAAAATAATTGTACTAGTTAGTTGATGATTTTCAAAAAAATCAGGAATCAAGAAATTTTAATAAAAGTAAAAGATGTCATAATGAATTAAATTTTTAAGATGTTGATTGGAGATAGTGCACTAACATGACATATATACTTAATATGTTGAGTAGTTGTAGAAAGAAAATCATAAAGAAATATGTAAATAATATTTATACTAATAGGAACTAAAGAACTATCACAATATTATGATCAACAAGTTGATCTACAGTCCTTTCATAATTAAAGAATAAGGGATATCTATATTTTGTTAGAGAGAGAAATAATTGATTGGTCTAAAAGAAAAATAAATAATTACTTGAGAAACCATGCAAGAACTAATTAGATATCCCTTTCACAAGTGAGAGCACATTTTTCATAAACACATAAGAAGATATCTACATTGTTAGAGAGAGAAGTAATTGATTGGTAAAAAATAACAATAGAGAATTACTTGAGAAACCATGCTAGAAGAAATTAGATATCCTTTCACAAGTGAGAACACAAATTTTCATAAACACATAAGAAATTTCTCTTGCTAATTATAAAATAAACCAAGAAATATGTTGAACACACATATCAATAAGCCCAAAAAGTTTTTTTTTCAATTAGAATGATTAAACTTGTGAGAACCAATTTTTATGAGTGGTTTGAAAAAAAATTGAAATATTTATGAGGATATAAAGTCATTGAAAAAAATATCAACCTTGGTAAGGCTCAAACTAGTTTATATACCTAATTATATGAAAAAAAGTCTACTCTCTACCCACATTGTTGCATAATTTCTTGATTGAAAAACAAGTTGGGCACATAGTTAAATAAATACCTCTATTGTAGGCTATGTCGACCACTTCCCAACTTAGGATCATTTCCTAAGGAAATAAAGTAATATCATGATCATACAAACTAAAAATCCCACCACTAATTAAGAGTAGACTTTGGAGCCAAAATAGTGGGGTCACCATCCATGAGATAACTTGATAAAATATTTGTGATCAAGAAATCTTATAAAGAAAGAAAATCAAAGAAGAGAAGTATGTTTGGGAGAGGATCGTGAGAAAGAAGAAAACTTTGTTCAATGGGTAGACAGAGAGATTACACAATCGACAAATATAGAAAGAGAAAAAAAGAAGAAGAATGGAACATCATAAAATTAGATATGGAACAAAGAATGAAGAAAATAAGCTGACACCGAGACATATATCTCGTATATAGTTTGTACATTTTATTGACAGCAAGACAAGAATAAAATATGAGAGGAAAAAGTTCTTATAATTCTTTAAAACAAAGGATTTCAAGCATTTAGAGGTCTATAAGTTAAAGAAATAAACTAACAACCTCATGAGTATGTAAGAAACTATGATAAGAAACTTCAAGATCTTTTAAGTCAAATTCCATATGTGCTAAATCAAGAATGGTAAATGATATAAGTTGTTTTTCACTTTTTAAAAGATAACAATATCTTTTATAATTCATGAACTGAAAACTTATTAAGAATTTTTGAGGAAATATAAACATATAGAAACTAAGTATGAGTGACCAATTTAAGAAATGACAAATGATTAGAAGAAAAGTTGGCAAAGTCGCATAAATATATTAAAAACAGATAAGTTATATTTTTGAAATCCCTTAGGTGTTAGTAGAAAGTTCTAAAAAAAAACCCTATTTTTTGGGGAAATTTTGTGACTTCATAACTGATCACGATGCTAGAAATTACCCTCATAATATGAGAAACAATAAAAAATGGTGTGGTATATGTGAGACAAGCACAAACTTTTCTTTAGAAAGTTACCACGATGCAAGACGACGTAGAATCCTCAATAGGTCTAGCAATAAAAGAAACTCAAGAAAATAAAAGACAAAACTCAGAGTTGGGTTGTAGAGGTGATGGTTGAAGTGGTCGAGGTGATGAAAGAAACTCAAGAAAATAAAGGACAAAACTCAGAGTTGGGTTGTAGGGGTGATGGTTGAAGTGGTTGAGGTGATGAAAAAGAGAGAACATATAAAGGGTATTTATAGATTTGTTCCAAAGACGATGATTAAAGCTTCAAATTCCTTTAAAGAAAAAACCAACCTTGAATATTTCAATTATTATGGAGTAGGGTATCATTATTTGGATAATTGTTATGTTGGCTAGAAAAGGTGAGGCAAAGAAATGTAAATATTTTGAAGGTAATGTTAAAACATGGATAATTTTAGAATTTTAATGTTGTCATTGGATTAGGCATAAAAAGTGGAGAATATTCAAATAAGCTCACAAGTAAAGCCCTTCTAGTGTAGCCAATAAATTTTGATTCGTTCACAAGGTCTAAAAACCATACAAACACATGAGAATGGAAAATAACTATCTTTTATCTTTCTCCATCACTACCTCTTACATTGAAAGTTCAACCCCTTATAACTACTATCCAAGATTTTCAAAAACTATTAATTTTAGAAAATTCTTGCATGATTTGAAATTGGCCAATAGATAAAATCTAACTAGAGCAACAATACTTGTCAATAGGAGTATAAACTAAGAGATAAATGATAATTACAAATAAAAAAATTCTAAAACAAAACACAAAATCCCCAATTTAAGGATTTATATGAAGGAATTTGGCCCAGAAAAGTGTCAAAACGTAGTCAAATTTGAAGGATTATATCCTCATGGCAGTGACCTCTTCAAGACACAACTTCCTGTCAAATTTCAACTTTAACAGATAATCAAATCCAAAGCTACAACCCTTGTAAATCCATGCATCACCTTAAATATGAAAAAAAAAGGACAAATATCTAAAGGCATCAAAGAAAAAATAATTGCATTAGTTAGTTGATGATTTAAAAAAAATCAAGAATCAAGAAATTTTAATAAAAGTAAAAGATGTCGTAATGAATTAGATTTTTAAGATGTTGATTGGAGATAGTGCACTAACATGACGTATATACTTAATATGTTGAATAGTTGTAGAAATAAAATCATAAATAAATATGTAAAGAATATTGTATACTAATAAGAACTAAATAACTATCACAATATTATGATCAACAAGTTGATCTAGAAGTAGATGGATTCCTTGTACTCCAAGTCGTATTCAACTTTGGTTCTTAAGTAAATGTTTCCCAAAAATCAAATAGATCAACACGGGAAGACCTGAACAAGTAAGATCAATATTCTATATAATCGTTGTTAATATATTTTTTGAACCCGTTATAGTTTTGAAGAGTGCACTGATAAGCATCATTGTCATTACAATAATAATAGACATTGAAGTTGTTTCCCTAGCCTAGAAAACTCAACACAAGTAGGTGTAGTTGGTAACCTTAGAGTAAAAGAATGAAAGTGATCATTCTACTTGAATATGATAGAATTAAATTGAAGAGAAATGGAAAAATGATCATCCTCTAGACCCAACAGAAGGTAAACCATAGTCAAATCCCTTAGGGTAAGAAACAAATAACAACATCATAATAAATAGAGATTATAATTTACATCAAATGTAAGGTGAGATAAAATCATACATGAATGGAGAGCTACAATTAGGTTTACATTGAAATGTATAAATGGAAGATGAATAAAAATAAAAATAAAAAAATAAAAATTATAGAGTATTGAATCCATCAAAAAAGAAAGAATTAATAATTTCTTCTTGATCAAAGCAATGTCAATCATTTATGAAAGAATGACTAGACAATACCTGATATAATTCTAGTTGAAAAAGAACAAATATGCTTCCTTTGATTATGATTCAAGGAGAAACAATCACTTGAATTTTATGTAAATAAAGTTTCAGAGAATGTTGGAGACCAAGAGTGACTTCAAAGTTTAGTATAAACATTCATTGTATAAGCTGCTAATTGGTAGAGCACACATGTCTTTTGACCCTACACTTAGATACCAACAACCTTATTAATTATTACCACTTATTATTTATTAAAAAATTTGGCCGTAAACATTTTACAATAAAAATCAAATTAAAAAATTGAAACAAAGAGAGTAGAGAAAATAAATATTTTAAAATAAAATAAATTAACCTCATTTATTTTAAAATAAAATAAATTAACCTCATTTATTTTACTTACATATAAGTGATACAAAGTTGGAGAAGACAAAGGAGAGATGTTGAAACATAAAAGTTGATGTAGATTTTGAGTGCCCGTGATTTAGATCGATGAAAAATAAAAATTCATAATTTTACTCACTACAAACAAAAATTCATAACTTTATTAGAAAAGAAATTGACAAGTGACAACTATCCATTCCATTGCATTAAATGAATTGATTCATAAAAATTTATAATTTTACTCAACAAAAATATCAGAAAGTTATTACGACAGAAATTGACAACTATCCATTCTATTGCATTAAATGAATTGGGTAATCAAAGAATAAAACATCAACGAAACATTATTGAAAATGATATGTCCATCGAGCTGTATCACAACAACATGGACAATAAACAATTAATGTCTAATGGAATTTTGCTTGCTTACACCTATTAACTTAACACGACAAAATGGAGACCCTATTCACAGTCGCCCCTTCTTAGTCATTTGGTCAACTTTAAATACAAACTCTAGGCGTAAGGTTCAGAATAACTGCTCAAGTCGTTTAAACAGAAAATACCAAATCTATAGGTAATACAAAGCATACTTGCATTTAAGAAACCGTTGATGATATTTCTTTCATGTTGAATGCCATTTGTCCACATCAGTTTCATATATCAATCATCCGTTGGCGAGGTATAATGGTTGTACTCTCTGCCTGTTAATATCTTCGGTCCTTGCATCCTCTTCAAATTTTTAGGTTATTTTATTAAATCTTTTGTTTGTTATAACATCTTTGGTTTATTGTATTAAAGAATTTAAGAAAAAACCAATAGAAGACTTGTGTTACTTGGTTCGGTTTTTAACAGATTTTGTGTCTTTAACTTCATCATTGAATGACTTTTAAGACTTGTGAACTTTTCCATTTGTAACTGAATTTGAATCTTTAAATTTATCATTGAACTACTTTTGCATTGGGTTTTACAAGTTCTCTGTAGCTATTGAAATCTCGAAATTATAAATTTAAAAAGAAGTAAAATTTATTTTGGGATGTGTAGTAATTCTATGAATATAGGATTTTCATGTATTATGGTCCTTTGGTCGGAGAAATGAGTAAGCCAGCATCTTTCAAAAGAATATTGACTTATTTCAATCTATGTTGTCATTATCCACAACATCTCCTTCAAAATATTATTTTAGTATTGCTTTAACTTTTACTTTTAATATCTTTATTAAAAAAAAATCTTTAATCGTGTTATGTTTATTTTTAACATTTTTAACTACAAATTTATGGGACATATTAGGTATTTTCCTCTTCTTCTCAATACTCTTTTGTTGTAACACCTTTTTGTTGGTTTCTAGTTGTATTGCTTCTAAGATGTGCTTCACCATAATCTTTGCACCACATCCTTAATTGGTTTTGTTTAACTTCGGTACTTTTCCTTCTTCTTGCTGCAACTATACCCCTATAAGCTCCACCACCTCCCCTTCCTATCTTTTATGTTCTACCTCATGCTTAAGAACAATATATTCTTCTCTTTCACTTTCTTCCATGACAACATTACATTCTTTCTTCTTATTTTCAACTTCCTTCACACATAACAAGACTAACTTAAGATTGATCTTTTAGTTTCTTCTTCTTCTTGAACTATAGGATGCAACCTAAATTCAATGATTCATCAACTTTGAGATGACTAGAGACAATAGATATATCACCCCAGTAATGGAAGGATGGGACATAATTGAGGTGAATCTCCTAATCTTCATCTTAACTGAGGAATCTATTAGAATTTTTTTTTCAAAACTAGCCAGGGATTAAAACATTGAGTGAAAAATGATAGTTTCTTCCTATTCCCTAGTCATAAACTTATTGAGAAGGATATAAAATATTTTCGCTAAGTTTCTATCCTATATCCTATCTTGAAAGTAGTCGAACTTACATTGGATTGATCCTACAAGTCCATTGAACTATTTCAATAGTCTTAGTTTGACCTCCCATCAACTTAATCCACTAAAGAAAAATGACAAGGATCGTGGACTATTGCATCATAATAATCACCTTTCAAAATGAAGGATCTCCTTCAAAAAGTCATGGATGGCAAAGAAACCTACACAAGAAAACACGTCACTGAAGACATCAAGGATCTTATATAATTGATATTAGGAAGACCCATAACTAAGAATCCTTGCATGCATTTGCCCAAGATTACAATGAAATCCACTAGTAGCCTCCCAACTGTAACTAAGTTAACTGCCATGCAAGATGCATTAGAATTTCTATAATACGGCCAAATAGAGTAAAACAAAGACATCACAATCCTCTCATATGATGAGGATACTAATATGTTAAAAAACCTTATTCAACAAGAGTACACAACACAACCAAAGGATGCAGGGAAGTGGAAAAAAGGTACAAGAAGCGGTGAGCAACACTTAAAGGAAAAAGAGGTCAAAGAATAAGTATGGAAAGAGGAGCATGAGACACAAAAAGGTTTGACCTTTCAGTAGGTGGAAATGGGGAATAAGAACCTAATAGAAACTTTGATGATGAGAATATTAGGAAACTTCTAGGAATAAATTTGGGAAGAGGATAAAGATGAGGAGAAGAGATACAAAGAGATGTTGGACATGGTTGATCCACATATATAGGGAGAGTACTAGGATGAATCAATGTAGAATATGGATATAGAGATCCAAAACTGACCTCTTAACTACAATCTCAACATGGCTACAATTAAAAGACTCATTGGCAATTTTTTGTTTATGGCAACAATGTTCAATAACATTCAAGAGATCATGATAGACAAAAAAGATTGGATCTGCAATGCAATGTTGAATTTGTTAGAAAAAAGAAATGAACATGATATAGGTGGTGCTCACATTCAAGAAGAAATATCAGTTACAATTATCCCACCACCTACTATAATGAACTCACGGTTGTGTTGAATTTTCTGGAAAAGAACTATGTATTAGTTTTGAAACATCCCAACATTTCAAGCGGACACTTCATGATCATCATGGAAACCAATTAAAGATAGTAAGTAGAAAAAGAGCGAGTCAAGGAGTGGAATATAGAGTTATTGAAATAACTAGTTGCTAATTGCATAAAAATAAGATAATATACAAAAAAGGGGATTCATAAAAAAGAGGTTAAATTTCATGCTAACAAAGGATGGAAAGGATGAGTAGTGGGTTCATGTGGCTATAAATGGATTAAACGAACCAACTAAATTATGATGAAAACAAAGGGATAAATAATAGAATGTGAAAATATTATATAGAAAATATTAAATAATCATTCATTAGTCATCCAAAACAAGTCATTGCAACCTATTGATAAAAATTCTTTATATTCTAAAGATATGGCAAGGGCCCATGTAAATCCATGCAATGAAATTGGGAACAAACTTTTTGTAGTAGAGAAACAATAATCCAAGGCTCAAAGGGAGTTACTCCTAACTTAGGGCCAACTAAGAGATGCCCTAGAGTCCTAAAGGAGAAAACCTTTTTCATGAAGCTATTAGGATGTCAACACAAATAGGATACATCTATGTAAATCTATGACATATGTGGTGCAAAGTTAAGGTTCTAGATCTAGAATTTAAAAGTATGAGTCCAAATGAACCCCTTATAAAATTCCTAGATATATTTGCAAGCTACGTATTTGAACTTACGTCATTAGTATACCAATATCCACATGTAGATAGACATCAAGAATTAGTAGAGGGATTCCCAAACAAGAACACTCATGAAAAACATTAAGGAAATACTCTGACATCTCTAGAAAAAGAGAACACAACTAGATTGCAACAAAATAGAGAACAAAAGTACACTTAGTGATCATCGTTTATCCCACTATCAAATTACGCACTATAAAAAGACATCGAGAAGAAATCATGGATACCTTGTAGCAAATAATTGTAAACCCATAGATGGTAGATGATTCAACAATGGGACCTAAAGTAAAAAAAATAGAAGGAATTTGAAATCAATAGGTTGGGTGACAAGATGGATTAGATATTTTAGGTTGTTATCTAGGTACTAGTAATAGATATACTCATTATACCCTAATGCAATTTAAAAATGCTAATACCTACAAAGACTCAACAACTTTTAATAGATAGAGTGGATCATAGTTCAAAACTACAAATTGACTAGGTGCCACAATTAAGAAGCTCCACAATGCATCACAAGAACCAACTTCATATTCTCAAAATGGTTGCAAGTGCTCACAATTTTTGTAGATTTTCAAGAACATGTGGTTAAGTTGGATCTAGAATTGGCCCCTCAATTTGGGTTGGAATCATATTAAGTTGACCAAAGTTTACTCGAGGATGAGTCAACATGCGTGATTGAGTATTGTTGGCCTCTTCATTTGATGATTTCACAATAATGATCGATTGTGAACTTGCACTATGCTACTTGGACAAATAAATAACTATTAACAAAAAAGGGAGCAAGGATCATGAAGGTATGATTAAGATCAAACCTTGTTTTGAGGATTCAACTGATATAAGGATACAAAATGCTAAAGAGGAAAGAAATAATTTAGTAATACATATTATTTACTTAAATAGTAATAATCTACTGGCCTCTAAGGAAACCCCAATGTCACTGGATGCCACCATATATAATTATAAATGCATCCACCATGAAGGGGTTAGCAGGATAAAGGGATAATGTAAAGTGTAGGTATGTGATGAGGTCATGAATAGAGGAAGCCCTAATGTCACTAGATGCTACTATATATAATTATAAATGCATCCCCTGTGAAGGGGTTAGCAGGCTAAAGGGATAATGTAAAGCGTAGGTATGTGATGAGGCTGTGATTATTGTGATGAGTGAGAGATTTTACAATGATGAGTATCTTAAGACAGGATATGAGTGGAATGATCCCCTATTTTAAAATTTATTTATCATGTTGATGATGTGTGTTATTAATTGTGAAGTATCCATATTTACTATTTGTGCTCTAATATATTTTTTATGAATAGTATAATACTATCTAATGGTGAATAAAAAAATATCTTTTTAAGAAAACACAATGTTATAAATAGTTATTTATGCTATCTCATAGGTTCTTCCTTCCAATGCATTTGTAGTTTTTCAATACACCATAGATAATACCTTCCATGTTTTCATTGATTGGCATGCTGGTTCTATACTACAAACCATTTGTTGGACAAGACTATGGACCCTAGTCTATTAATTTGAGCCAACTCAATGCATTTTTAAGTGGTGAACCATTAATCATGGCATTTAATAAGAGTGGCTAACCTTATTGACTTGCTAATTTGAAATTGATTAGGTTACAAATATTAACTTAAATAACACATAGGAGAGTGGGTGCTGGCATGGTAGGACAGTGAAATTAGCGTCTATTAATAAGGGGTAATAAGGGGTTGTGGCATGCATGTAAAGAGCAGTTTTGTTTTCCAACAGGAAAATGTAAATAAAAATAGAGAAAAATAAGAGTAGCATACACGTGTTTCACGTGTTTTTGTTTTTGTTGAGGAAGAATGAACCTTATGGAACCCTTATATTTCCTAATTATTATGTCCCCTACGAAAGACATATAGTGATGTATAAGTTGAATTAATTTGTCCATACAATACAATATTTCCAATTTTCCAATGTTCTGTCTAAAGTTTAGCCTGGAATATTGAAAGCAAAGTTAGATTGATCTTTCTGCAGGAGGCAATATTTCTAATTTTCCAAAGTTTTGTCTAATGTTCTCACTGCCGATAACGTTGATTTGATTGATATCGCGGGGTTGTAAGTGAGACATAACGTTGATTTGATTGATATCGGGTGTTTTAAGTGACACATGTACTCCTTGCGTTTATTCCTTTCAAACTGTCTTTGCAAGTGGATCATGTTTGATAACCTTGGTCGACGAACTATTTCTCTTTAGTCTCGGCTAATGATGATGGATTAATAAGATCAACCAACTATGTTGCTAATTATGGATAAACTCGACCAGTTGTTGCTAGATAAACCCGGGCTACTTGCGTTGTTGCTTCACCGATATTGTTTCCTTCGCTGTTGGTTGTGATTCCACTAGTTTTGCATTACTCCTTGCAATTGGTGCTTCTAATTTGGAAGGGGGGCTCGAAATTGGAGGTAGAAATGCACCTAGTCGCAATTTCATTTTGTGTTTTATGTGCTTGAGATTCTCCAATGTAATGTGATATGTTTTTTTTACACAATTATCAACTACTCAAGTACCTATCGCAGCAACACACCGCCATCTCATGAAAGACCAAGGAACTCGTCCTTACGATTAGGTGCATGTTCATTTAAAAAAAAAACTTCAGCTTTATGGATTACATGCATTAATTTTTTGTGTTTTTTCCTACAATCAGGGCACCCTGATATTCCTACATAGATTAGAATCGACATCCCCATTAATTTTCCTACTTCTTTAATGGCAGAAGTTTTGTTATCCAAGTGAATATGTATTTTTTGGGTTGACTTTGAAAAAGTGAAATAAAATTAAAAAACCTGAAATGCAAAATTCCTGTTTCTTACTACGATCTGTGGCTCTACTGTGTGCAGGATTCTCATTCTACCATTGAAGTGAATGGCAATGTAGCAACCTATTATGAATATCATTATATTCATTCTACATATTTTTCTTTCACTTGCATTAGTTGAGCCTCCCTCCTTTTAAGGCCGAATTCACATATTTTAGGGTTTGTGTACGAAAATATCATTCGTTCCTCATCCTATAGATTGTACTGAACACAACACAATCAAATGTGGAACAAAAAGAGATACATCACTCTCCCATCGGCAGTAGAGCTCAGCACAAAAGAAAAGGAGTGAAGTTTTATGCACATGTAGAGCATCTCAATGAAATTCGTTTTGATGGCAGAACTTACACAAAATTCACTTTCCCACAATTGAAATGGATGACGGAACAGATGCTACCATGAGAAAATTGGCGGCATTTAAGGAGTTCCTTTTCAAAAAGGAAATGAAACCACTGGCGTGCTAAGTGGATTTGATAGAATACTTGATCAACACACTCACTGACGTTGAGAAAAAGCAAAAACCGTAGTAAAAACATGGAACTTTATTTGATATTTTATTAATCATGAGTTCATTTGATCTTCTATTAACAACAACTCAATAGTCGCAACTGCAGAAACATCAATAAAAACAACAGCAACAACAAAAACAGTTGTAGGGGACATTTCCACCTCATGTCTCTTGTTTTAGAGTAATATTAATCTAAATAAAGAAGTATGTTTTTATTATTTCAACTTTTTATCTCAACCATCTATGCATTCCTCCTTCCAATTTCAAATTGTAATGTGTTTGAAGGAAACCTAAAATTTACATTTTGTAGTGTATATTGTTAGGATATTTAGACATTTAGAGGTTAAGTTAATATCAACTTGGTATAATGTGTTTTTAGGTAAAGTGTGATTCTTTAGTATGCATTTTCACTTATCTAATCTGATGGTCATGATATGTTCTAGACATAAAGCGATTCGACAATTCATCCTCTCCTCAATCTTAACAACTACATTGATATGTGGTTTAGTGCCTAATTGGTCCATGATCTCTATTTAAAGAGAATAATCATTAGTTGATGATTAATTGCGAGAAACTCATTTGTAAATATTTTTCATTTGCATCATTTTATTGCTTCAAGTGGCCGTTTGGCTACAATATGTGTGGATTGTTTCCATTTCTGAGGGTCTTAACCACGTAATACATTGGTGTGTCAACCTGTGATGTGTTTGTGTGAGTGATTTACTAAGGTGTTCGATCTGTGTGGAAATTCCCTATTTTATATTAACACCATATCAAAATTCTTATGAAGACCCACTTCCATTATTGATTGAGATCTTGAACCTATATAACTACATGCATCAAAGGATTTGTAGATTTTTCTATTTCTATGAATTTTGGGGCTAAGAGAAGTGTTCCATTGTGTCTATAACATTTCTTTCAATTGGGGTTTTTTTCATTTGACTTGAATTTTGTTTTTGTTTTCCCCAGATACAATCATTTTATCAGATCTAGTGGTATATTGCTAAGCAAAAATAGTTTTATTGACTGTGTATTCTCTTTGTCATAAGTACTGTATGAAATCGATAAACTAGTAACCAAGTTCTAACCCGAAGATTGATTAGTTTTGGTTTCAAAAATTTGTTTGTTGTTTGTGTATATAAAGGTTTCTAGGGTAGAAACAATAACAACACATTTCTCCTTCATAACATTATTATATATTTTGTTTAGCACATTGGTTGAAAGATGCTTAATTAAGAAAGAGGTCTTGAGCTCGAGTCCTTATTTTTACGAAGTTATTCTTTTTTAAATTGTGCAACTTTAATTTATAAAGTAACTTCATTGTAAAAACGCTTCTCAATTTTTTTATAAAAGTGAGTCACTTATAAAAAGTAACTTAGTGAAAGGGGGAAATTATTTATTACTCAGTAAACTCATTGTGCGTCTATCACCAAGTGGATCAACCTTTACCTTCCACACGACTCCTTAGTTCCATTCTATGCCTTTCTTCAATGGGGCATAAGTTTGACATCCAAAGTCCATTTTTAGTGTCATTTTTTAATTGCCTATTTTTCCAACAACTTTGCATTTAGATCATTGATTTCTATTTTTGAAGCCATATTACGTACACATTATAATATGTCTAGTCCAACTGATCTTCTACTTACTAGTACAAACTACTTCTCATGGAAATATAATATGGAGGATTTATTACAAAGTAGGGGACTTTACCAGGTTACATGGGAAATATAAAATGCTCGTTTTAATGTTAGGATATTTAGACACTTAGGAGTTAGTTAAGATCAACTTGTTATAATGTATGTTTAGGTAAAGTGTGTTTATTTAGTATGTATTAGTATGGATTTGTACATATTTAATCCATAACTCACGATATGTTCTTGACATAGAGTGATCCAAGGGTTCATTCTTACCTCGATCTTAATGACCATTGATTTGTGGATTAACACCTGATTGGTCCATGATATTTGTTTAAAGAGCATGGAGGGTCATTTCTATGTTGATTGATTATGAGAATCTCTTTGTAATATTCTTTTGCATAATAATATTTCCTAAAGTAGTTATTTGGTCGGGGACGTGGAATGTTTCCCTCTTTGAGTGTTTATACCACATAAAAAAATTGATGTATTGATCTTTGATCTATTTGTGTGGGTGGTTTGTTAAGGTGTTTGATCTTTTGGAAATATCACGTGTTAGTCAAACATGGTATCAGAGCTCTTATAAAGTCTCACTTATGTTGATGATCGAGATCTTGGATAGGTGTTTTCAAGGGCATTAAAGGATTTCCAGTTATGATATTTTTTTTAATTTCTAGTCTAAGAGAGTCGTTCCATTACATCTAGAGCACAAATTTTAGTTGGAAACATTTTTCCTTTCACTGAATTTTTTTTTAATTTTCCCAAGATACAACCATTTTACCAAATCCGGAGGTATATTGTTTACAATTATGCATTTGCAATTTTTTTCTCAAATTCTTTCAAATTCTAGCATGGTTTTTCTTCTATTTTTGGACTGTTACCTTTTCAATCTGTGTATTCTCTTTTTCCATTCTCTCTATATGAATTCGGCAAATCAGAAACAGAGCAGAAATTATTTTATTTACTATGCATTCCCTCTTCCGTGTGCTTTGTGCAAACTTGGTAAAACAAAAAAAAAAGGTGAGAAAACTTACATTTTTGGGGAAGTATAACCAAGGACTAACCCCAAATTTGATACATTGAAGTTTCTGAATTTCATTTTTTGTTTTTGTGTGGTTGTGTAAAGTTTCTTGAGGTAAAAAAAGTAAGGGTTTTTGGGTATGCATGTTCTTCCAACAACAACAACACTCTCATTCTCCTCCATAATATTAATAAATTTTTTTCTTAGCTCACTTCGTGAAACTTTACTTTTAAAAGTAAGAGGTCTTGGGTTCAAGCCCTTCTTTTTGTTTATTTTTGTAAAATTTTATGTAATTTTGAGTTAAAGTAACTATATTGTAAAAGTGCTTCCTATAGCTGGGTTTTCACTCTGGCTACGTGCAAATGCACCTCCCTTTCATCAAAGGGACATAACGGTAGAGTTCACAATGGAAGGGATAGCCACAAACAAACTATTAGTAACAAAAGTAAACAAATAAAAACAATCTGTCAAACTAAATAAACAACAATGAGACAATTATACCTTCCGATTTCCTTGAAAGTGGGCGACTGTTCCCTAAATCAGAATGATACTGCGTCTCCATAGGTTTGGTAGTATGGAGGATGACTAAACACACAAAAATGGGAGGAGGTGGGGCAATGGAATGATTGGCAATGTGACTATTTTGAGATTGATGGTTTCTCAACGTACTCACGGAAATATAATAATGGCAGGAAGGAATAAGTGAATCTTGTGATGGAGACCTCCACACTATTTTATAGTTTTTCTTGTCCTTTTCTCTCTTTTAAGGCTTTTAGCCCTTTTTGGGGTTTTTAAGCCCCTTTGTGGGTGTTTAGAACTTTTGAGGGTTTTTAAGCCCCTTTTTGGGATTATTAAGCCATTTTGAGGGTTTTGAGGCCCTTTTTGATATTTTTTGAGCTATTTGAGAGAGCATAAGGTTAAAACATAGTTATGGAGGTCAAAAATGAGGGAAAAAGGATAGGAAAAAGATGTATGTATATGGTTTAGACCATGTAGAGATATTTGAGCAATTTTTTGTGTTAACAGATTGCCCCCTGATGTGTGAGGGTAGGAGCTCATCGTATGGCTGACGGATATGATAGGATCATTGGGATAGTGGAGAGACCTGTGAAGAAGTGACGCTTCCTCGTTCGAGACATGGTGGATTTTGGTTTTTGTATTAATGGTGGTTCCCAACAATGGGTGAGATACAAATAATATGTGACATGTATATGGATGATGTGGGCATACCCATGCTTGTAATAATGTCAAAAGAATAAATAATGAGATCAAGGCTCCAAAATATAGGATCCAATCATATACAATTGTTGTTACATAATGGTGGCCTCAATGAGAGGTTGAATACAATGATGATATGAAGAACTGATACATAGTACCCATGGCATTCTCATGGAATGCGATATCTTCACACCCGATGCTCTATTGGATCTGGAAGTGTACACAATTGTAGGGATTCACTGATGGAGATTCTGAGTCTCTGTGGTACGATATGCCGCATCAATCATGAATGTATGCAGAAGCACTGCTTTGGGGGATTCTGAACATTGTTTCCAACACAACCTGAAAATCACAAGGGACATGAACCTGACTAGGTCCCTTAATAGACTCACCAATGTGCTAGAGTCAGGTGACAACCAGGGTCTTCGACCAAATAATGCACGGACCAATACCCCGTACGAATCTCAATGTTGCGATGATGTAGCTGAAGTCGAGCATGTGATACATAACCATCCCGAGAGGCACTGAATGAATCCCCTCAAGTGGTCTAAGGAACTCATCAATAAGGTTAATGAAACCAGGATACAGGGACCTTTGGGTCTATCCTTTGGAGTAGATGTGTTGTTGTCGACAGAGGGAGACCTGCGACTGACCAAGACAATAATGTTTCCTTAACTAGAAGCACGAGGGAGATAACCAAAGATGTGGGACAATATGGGGACTAACACATTGAGTGGGGGAATAGGGGCAAAGAATCATGGGAGACTCAAACTTCCTTTGTTCAGATTAATGACAGCAGGGCGGATCTGGCGGCAACTAAAACTAACTCATGGGAGAGGGATCATAGCTGTGATACCGGGAATGTAACTGCGGATGGGGAATACTAAGGGAGGTAACTGGACTAGTGATATCCAGGGGGTCCGAGGAAGACTCATCGCAGAATACTCTGAACAAAGGTGACCCAAGTGGGGTTAATCTTCCAAATTGTAATATATCGGGTGGCACCAAAAGACATCGTTATGATACGATCTTGTGGATTTTTAGCGAGCCCAGTAAAGTAAATGCTCAATGGTGTTTTCATTTTTAGAGAGACTGAAAACAGGAAGAAGACTCCAGTGGGGTCTCTTTTTCATTGATAGTCTCTTATGTTCGAAAAAGGATAAAAGTGCACATAGGAGAGCTCGCCCACCCTTTTTGGGGGATAGGAGACTTCTTTACCATTGGTAGTCCAAGTAGGCCGAAAAAGGTTAAACTTACACTGACTAGATGATCATTCAAATACTTTTACGAGCATGAACGAAACCAAGTTTGATCAACAATATTTTATTGATGAGGAGGCTAGAAAAGAGCTTAAAGACAACCCATGGTGAGATTTTTCATAAAATTTGGTCCTAATGCCCAAGAACGCATAAAAGGATACAAAGGGAAACGTTCCTGGCTTGAGTGTGCTGAGGTCATTCTTTTTTTATGGTAGTCTACATAGTCCGCAAAAGGAGATAAATGAGGCTATGTGGATGCCCTTTCAAATACTTTAATGAGTGATAAAGGAAGCAAGTGCGCTCGACAATATTTTTATTCGTTTAGGAGTCAGAAAAGAGCTTAACATAAACTCCATAATGGAGACTCGTGTGGTGGTATGCAAATCAAGGTGGATTCCAGGAATCAGCTCAAAAGGTCATTATGAAAACGCGAGACAAGGGTCTTGTCAAAATATAGAGGACAAAAAACCGAACTCGACAATGCAAATGGCGTCCCAAACGGACTCTGGATGGCTCTATAATGCTTGAAAGAAAAACAAACCCAATGAGGCCTATAAACAGGGGGGGACCACATGACATATGTCATTGTTACTATTCAGTGCTGACTTGGAGTGGACGACCCCATACTTCTTTCCTTGATTTCTTTCATTTCGGCCGGTGGTTTTTTGATCTGCGACTTGCAGGTAAGGGTGCATACCAAAACTGTCCTTTTCAGTGGTTTAGTTTTTTGGTTTGCTCACCCAGGGGCCTAGGCTGAGATGAAAGGGTTTTTCAGGACAGGTCGCACTTTTCAAGGAAAGAGTCGCAACCTGGGTCACGCTTTTTGGCCAAACAGTTGCGACCCAGTTACACCTGTTGAGGGGACAGGCACGACCTCAATCGTAACTGTTCAGCCAAAAAGTGCGACTGAGTTGCACCTATTCAGCCAAAAGTCACGACTTGGGTCGCTTAGTTTGGATAAACAGGGGTGACTTCATCCCTGGATGAGTTTTTTTGTGTGAGATGTGCCTGACAGAGATTTTTCTACTGTGCAGGATGGGTCGGCCTGTATGGAGTGAGCGGGATTGTAAGGATCTGTGGAGGTAGGCCTTGAGGAATGTGGGTGTGCGGGATACGCTAGCCCGGAGTGGATTGCTCAAGTTCATGCAGGTTTCCCCAATGTGGAACTTACGACTATTAATCGAGAATTTGGTGGGTTTTTGGGATGTTGGGGTAGAGTGCTTCATCATAAAGGGTAGCAACTTGAGATTACGCTGCAGGATGTATACTTTTTAGCAGGGCTCTTGATGTTGAATGATTGGTGATACGACGCCAAAGATCTCACACTGGGAGACTTTGGATGATCTATGCGAGACGCAATGCTATGCCTTTTCTTATGTGCATGGGTCGTATATTTTGATGTGCGACATTGAGAGTCTCTTGAATCAGGCGGTTGCAACGATGGTGCTACAGATCTTGGGGTCGTCTGGGACCCATAAGATCTCTGAGGGGCAGCTCTAGATTGTGGAGCACATGATGATGGGCACCTAATATGGGTGGGCCTAGATGTATCTAACTATGGTTTGGCATGAGTTGAGCTGTGTTAGGAATGCTAGAGGGGATTTATGTTTCCCTTCCTTTTTGTGCTCCTTCTTCTTCGAGAGGGTGTTGACCCTTCGACCACACTTGGCAGTGCGGGATGGTGGGCCTCAGGAGTCTCGGATGCATCGATAGAGCGATATGATGGTCTGTGAGGGAGGAGGCCTAGTGGACCATTTCTTTACTCAAGAGCTGCCCACACAGTGGAGTCAGCTTCTAGTCCTCATTGAGGACTACTCGTACAAAGGCATGGACTATAGGGGAGACGCAGAGATGCCTCGACCTCCAGGATAGGCCTAGGGACCAGATGGTACGTATACATGATGTTTTATGTGCTTACATTCATATATAGTACACTAGCTTAGTGGTATCCAGTTTGATGTTTATGATAGATACTAATGATGTACCATGTGTATGTGCAGATGTTGGACCACGACCACCTGCGGGTTACGAGCGACGGAGGGCTAGGGTGGAGGGGGTGGATCCACCTTCTCTCGGGACTCGAAGTACCTTGCAATCGCCCCGTCGTGATATTGAGAGTCTGCTGGAGGGTGTTACTGATGATGGCTGGAAACAATTAGACAATGATCTGATTGTTGCTTGCTACCATGTGCCTCCTGAGTGGATTACTTTGATGAATAGGTTGTAGTCGTGGCAGAGTATGTTCGAGCGGTGGCCCAAGGGGACACACTGATGGAGGACGAGGACAACTCCAGTGAGGATGAGGCTTCAAAGGAAGAGACAGATTCAGAGGATGAGTCCGACTCTAATTAGCAGCTAGTGGGGCTGCCCCTAGTGCAGTGGTGCACTAGGATTTTTGTACCGCTATGTATATTCAGTTGAGAAATCTTGTGGAGCTTCTCATTTTGTACAGAACACTTTATGACATGCTATATATATATTTGATGTACATGGATACGCTTTTTATGGTTTTATGTGAGTCTTTTTATTGTGATAATGAAAATGCCTAGATGATGTATGTTACACATGTATGCATGTTTTTATATGGTTATGCATGATGCAATTTCTTGATTTCCTACATGCGGTGATGAATATGCCATTCTAGAACATCATTAGCAATTTGGTATGATACACTATTAAGGTTTCTGGGAACATGTATGAATGCGATGGATTCAAAATTTCTAACCAACTATTTAGTGCAGAGAAATTTTCTAAAAAGGCAAGGATTGCGTACCCGGTAGCGGTTATTCTACTAGGAGACAAGAAGCTGGGAGTCTAAGAAGACATTGAGGTGACAAATACCCAACTGGAGGGTGGCAGCCAAGAGACCAGTGACACCATCATACTCAGCCTAGTTGTTGGTATCAACGACAACACACATTCTGTCGATATAGATCAACTCATGTGATGAGGAATAGATAACCCACGTAACTGAGGCAAGATTGGGAGACCATCTGCTTGATCCATCAACAAATCTAGTGTAGGGACGCAGGGTAGGATCCATATGGAGCAGTCAAGGAAGCAAAGTGTAAGACTCATGTTAAGAATGGTGTAAAACAAAAAATAAAATCATAATACAAGTGACTCATGGTGGTAATGTTAGGCCTAAAATCTCTTGAGGTAGAGCCCATTATGGGGTGTTGAGGCCTGGAAATTCGTAGGAAACAAAAGCAAGGGATTCTCCCTAGTCAACGTTCCCAACTAGCCCATGACTGTTTGGTGTAGGGAATCCGTCCGGTTTGTGGTCCGGCTACCGTAGGTCAAGTAACAAAAATAAAAGGTTTTACCGGTTGCGGCCCGGTCCACTATGTATATTTTTGTATTTTTGACTTTAAGTATGATATGCAAGTGCCTATCTAGGATGTAGATTGATAGAGAATGCAAGGAGTATTCACAATGTGATGCGCAGTTTCTTACCTCTCGTCTTAGACTCTCATGCATCTAAATCACACACACAGCAAGAAATTAAAACTAACTACCTGACCTATCCCCAGGGAGTAAGATTATTACTTATTAATGAGCAATGTATTTTGTGCATGCATTATAAAAAGAAATCATAGATAGCTGATGCTTCCTTCAAAACACATGAACATTTAAAG
Source organism: Pseudotsuga menziesii (assembly GCA_001517045.1). Classification (NCBI taxonomy): domain Eukaryota; kingdom Viridiplantae; phylum Streptophyta; class Pinopsida; order Pinales; family Pinaceae; genus Pseudotsuga; species Pseudotsuga menziesii. Next base: position 29,771 of record LPNX010531732.1, on the reverse strand, counting down.
ATATTTAAACAACCAGATAGCCAATTGCTTATGAACAACATTCATCACTCATAGTGGAAATTTTCATAAAATAAACTAGAGATCATTCAGACGAGAACTTAGGTTCAAAGAGTTAGAACGATCTCACAGTTAATGGACAAAAAGTTGAAAACGAAATAGTTCCTCTTCAACAAATCCATAGCATAACATTTGAACATTCCACCAAGCTTTCTCCAACATGCAAACTGTAATTTTCTATTTCAAAAGGAAATAGTTCTTCTTACAATATGTCTTCTAATCTAACTGGGAAAACGTCCCTTTTCCTCTCTATATTCTCTATATTTATACAAAAGAACAAAACTGTTGGGCTGCCCATGCAATGAATCTTGGGCTTCCCCAACTCTTCACCTTCCAAAATTCACTTTCATTAAGTGCTTATAAAATTTACAAAATATTACAATAATGTGGACAAAATGCTCATGAGGAGGGTCCCGCTTGACTATTTAAAAATTTCTTCCATGCTGAAGCCTCCAAGGCAATACTTTCAAATTCAGAAGGTTCCAGGAAACGAATATTTATTTTGAACTTAGCAGCCTGATTTCTTATGACTTCTATTCTAGCTGTGCTCAGGCGAAGTTGATCTTCTAACAGCTGCACACTAACCGCGGCATGATCTACTTCATTCTTCAGGGTCTGCTCATCTAAAGATTTAATATGCTGTATCCTTTGTTCGTCTTCCTGATATCTTCTTCGCAAAATATCCAAAAACAGGCTGTGGTCTAGAAAGGTATCCATTTTTTGTTCATCCTGAACCTGGCGGCAGTTATAAGTGATCAAGAGCCTCCTGAAGAATTATGCACAAGCCCCTTTTGTCTTCTTGACAGACTTCTTGAATTCCTCGGCTGTGTTTATGGCAAACTCCAGTAAATCATAGTTTTTCCTTAAGGTTTGTTGATCTCTTAAGGGTAACTCAATAGGATTTTCTTCATTCGCTTCCAATCTCGCCATCCTTCCTGTCAGGACTTCTAGGATGTCCTGCGATCTGTCAACAAAATATGAAGAGGTTTCCAAAATCTCTTCCAGCCGATTGTCCACCTACAATACCTTGCACTGTTCCTCCTCTATGGCCACCTGCAGCTGGTGCATTTTGCTTCTCTGTGCCAGAAAGTGCTCTTTGAAAGGCTGAAGACTGACCTGCTATTCCTTGGCCTCTTCTAGAGCTACAATCAACCAGGTAATATGTCCTTTGAGCTCTTTATTCTGCCCCTGAGTCTGCCTCTCCGATTCCTCCAAGGTATCCTTCTGCAACTCCAACTCCCCTATCCTTCTTAGCAGTTGCTCCTTTTCTGTCCTCAACTCCTGATATTCCTGCTGCACTTTCTCTAGACATTCTTGGGCGGTCTCCATAGATCTCTTCTCTATCTGAAGGACCTGAAGCTCAGCTTTTGAAGACTTGATTTACTTTTTTATGTCTTCAAACTTTCTCTTTAACCTATTATTTTCTTCTCTTTCCTTTCTCAGGGTATCTTTGAGCTAGGAAGAGGACTTCTTTGACTGCTCAAGATCAGTCATTATTTTATCTACATTGTCCTCAGAAGCATGGATCAACGCAGCCCCTGCTCTGATAGTGAACCTGGGGTGTTTGTTTGTCTTGTATATGATATTTGTATCATTTATCATTTTACCAGATTTCCCCCCAGTCTCGACCTTTCTCTCGGTCCTCTTTACTATCCTTTTCCTTTCTTTATCATAAAAGATAGTATTAAAATCTGGTACCTCCTCCCCTTTCTTCTACTCAAAGGGAATTAGCCTAAGGGTGGGGACCATAGCCTGTCCTGGTGTGTTGGCAGCAGCTGCCTCAGGATCTTGAATATCAGGGTTCTCCAAATCCTGAGCCTGACTGTCTACAGGATCGGGAGCTGATTGCTCTGTCACTGTCCCTGTCAGCTTTACCCTTTCTGCTTCTTGTTTCTTCAGCTCCTCATCCATATTTCTTTTCTTTTCTTCTTCCTCGCTCTTGGTAGCTTCTTCTGCCTTTCTAGCTACTTCTTGTGTAGCTCTTCTCTTTTCTTCCTCTTCTCCTTTGAGCCAGCCCTCGGCCTCCTGTGCTAGTCTCCTAGCATCTTCATTTCTTTTTCTATTTTCCTCCTCCTTGGCCTTTACTTGCTCATCCTGTCCTTTTCCACCTTTGGTGGTATTTTCTTCTTAAACCTTCTTCTTAAGGATGTCATATTTTGTGCACTATGAAAAATGGACTCTTCTCTATCCCAGTGGCTGGTGTATTCAAAATGCACATTCGCCTCTTTGCAGTGCTCTGCAACCTTATTTCGGGAATCATTTCTGTGGAAACGCATTTCCCCAAAATGGAATTTCTCCAACTCCTCCATGAATTCGTCGGATTTCTTCACCCTAGTAAACTTGTAGCTTCCCAACCTGAATGGCAAGGAGGGTAAGCTGCTTTCTTGTGTTCAAACAGAAAGCTCCCAATGCCATCTAAAAAGACTTGTCTAATTGCCTCTTTGTGGACTACATAGTCAGTGGCATACTTAGGCAGTAGTGAGGGTGCTTTGGAGCATCCAAACATTCTGAAGTATAATCCATCCTCTGTTAAGTAATAGTCGCCATATTCTTCAACCACCTGCAATGCCTCCCCTGACATGCAGTTGCATTCTTTCAAGAAAATCAGGGTATACAATGGCATAATTAAGTACTCACACACTTCTCTATAGTGACTGTGGTATTTGTGATCCCATAGTGGCTTGTATGCTGAGTAGACTGGTGTTCTTTCTCGGTCCTAGATGCACCTCAGATTGGGGAAGGGTTGGTTGCATAGTATGCAATCAATCAATATAGAGCTCATGTAGAACTCTGATCTCTTCTGGGACACCCCTCCTAATGCTGATGCAATGTAGGCTGAAAGGCTGTTGGACATAATCTTTGCCTAGTTGAACACTGTCCCTTGTGCTGCAACATAGTAAATGATAGGCACCCACTCTAATTTGAAGATTTTATCGTGGGCCCTCCCGAAAATCTTGTTCAGCATCAGGGCAATGAACCTGTAAGGGGTTCTTAGACTTGCAGTGTCATATTCTTCGGTCGGCCTAGTTCTAAAGTTCTTTCCAGGCATGAGCATCCTCTTCAGTGTCTCAACTAGGTCCATCCTAATTGCCTTCAGCCGGTCTTCAGTCAAGTACACCTGTGCTTCTGGTAAGTGGTAGGCCAGTGCCACATACCCAGGGCTATAAGCAGCATAACCCTGTTTAGCAACATTTTCCAAAATCATGGTGGTTACATCTGCCCTGGGAAGAATCCACCCAATCACCTCTGAGCAGGGAAACAACTCAGTTCTGGTAGCAATTTTCATTTGTGAATACCTTTCTATATTGGCATAGATGGTTTCTTCTTCAAAACCTATGTCAGGCACTTCTCGGCGCATTATCAATCTGTAAATTCCCCCCCATTGATATTCAGGTTCCACACCAACTATGCATTTGGTGTCCTCGTAGGTGTATTCGACTTTGGTAATGACTTTGACTTCGGGTTCCTCTTCGACCATGGGAGCCTTCTTCTTCAGACGTTTAGACATCTTGAATTCCGAGGAATTTCCCTGTCATGTACAAGAATTTCTTTTATGTTCTGTTGGTTCATTTCTAGATAACATTTAAAGATAAAGACCACAGTATAAGCATTTTACCTCATCTATGCTAAACATGAGTGCAGTTATGAAAAATCAGCAGACAATGTTCAAAAATCAAATGCTCCTATCCAAAGACCAAAACCAACTCAAGCCCAACAATTTATAGTTTTAGAAAATCACGGCTGACGAATATCTCCCTCATCTTGTCAACATGAAAACAGTTGCGAAAGAAAAAGGTGCCTAAACTAAAACCAGCCCAAGTGAGGATGCTGCAAGTGATAGCATACTAGAAGACAATTGGAAGCTACTTACTGTAAATGCTCACTTCACGGTCTGACTGGGTAAGCAATTCTACCCTAGGCTGGTTCGGGGTTCGGATTCGAAACTGAACAGGGTCACCCTAAGCGGGAAGTAAAAACAACATTGAGGTCCTGGTTCATGAAGATGAGGGCGACCGAATTGTGGAACCAAACTCACAGCCTCATGGAAGAAAAACATGAAACGCCCCCCCTCCCCCTCCTGGATGGCCACACGCAGACTGGGGAAGACTGGTGCGGACAACGTAACAAATGTCTGCACCAGTTTCCCCAGCAGTCGAATGCGGTCTGCAAAACCTCAACGACGGGCTTGATGTCTGGTTCTTCTCCGCAACAGAGGATGCGCAGGCGACTAGAATTCCAACTCAAAAATCCAAAATACTTCCAATGGTGAGGAAAAAAATAATTCAAACATAAAAACACTGCCTGCATAAAAGTGGTCTTCATTCAACATCAAGCAAAACCAAAACCGGGCGAAACGAATCAAAGGAGGGTCCCAATTTTTTTAAATTTTGGGAAATCGTTGTAGCTACAACACGGGGATTCTTCAAGAGTTGTCCATCAGAGTCAGCTAGAATGTATGCCCCCTTTCCAAGGCATAGGTGGATGACATAAGGGTTATACCACATGGATTCAAACTTCCTTTTTCTTAACTTGTCATTGGCTTGGTCATAGACAAGGACTAGATCTCCTTCGTTGAAGGTGCAAGGGTGAGCATGGGATTCAAAATGTGACTTTGACTAGGTTTTGGCTGCTTCTATGGCTTGGAGAGAATCATGAAGTTCCTTATTGGTTTGTTCAAGAAGGAGGAGACATTCTTCTAGAGGTGAAGTATTGGGAAGGAGTTCCATGGTGAGGTGGAGTGATGGGATTTGGCACTCTATGGGAAGTACTGATTCAACACCATGGACCAAATGGAAAGGGGTGAAACCAGTGGCGGTCTTCGTGGATGTGTGGTAGGTCCATAGGGAGGAAAATAACATGTGGTTCCAGTTAGTTTTGTGGTTTCCTACCATCCGTTGAAGCATGGTTTTAATGATTTTGTTGACAACTTCTACTTTCCCATTTCCCTGAGGGTAGTAGGAGGATTAGTACTGGTGCTCAAGGTTCAACATGGTTGAAAGTTCTCTCCAAACACTGTCTTCAAAATGGCTACCATGGTCTGAGACTATCTGTTGGGGAACATTGAAACATTAAATGACGTGGTTGAATAAAAAATGCATTGCTGTGTCAGCTTTGGAATTGAATGTGGGCATGGCCTTGACCCATTTAGTGAAATAATCAAAAACCATAATAATGTATTTGTGGCTGCCAGCCGAGGGAGTACTAATTGTCATGAAATTGATCGCTCAGTTGCAAAAGGGACCAACTATGACGACATGATGTAAAGGCGCAGGGGGAGTCCTTGCTTTTGGAGCAAAGAGTTGATAGTTACGGCAGTGTTTAACCACCTCGATGCAATTAGTGAAAATGGAAGGACAAAAATAGCTGGCATGTAGAATCTTCTGAGTAGTCTCCAAACTAGAAAGGTGGCCACCACAAGCTCCCCTATGAGAGTCATTGAGGACTTGTTCAGCCTCATTATGGGTGAGGCAATGACATAATATGGTATTGATTCTTCGATGGTACAGAAAATCCCTAATAAGGAGATGGTGAGGGGCTTGGTGTCGGATGTGGCACCTGTCTTCACGGATTAAGTAAGCCTCAAACTTTTGGGTGCATAAGTATAGGAGAATTCACCATACCAAGGATATTCCATGGAAATGACAAATAAGAATTTGTCAGGAAGGTTGACCATAATTGGTGGTGATGCAGACAACGGGGGCAGGTATTTCATCAATGTAGCGAGTGCTAGAGATTTGATGCTTTTCGGGGTGACGAATTCCAAGTCAAACTCCTGGAGAATGATAATCCACTTGGGCACGCAACCTTGTAGGAGGCGGCGTCTCAAGAGGTACTGCATAGGGTTGGAATCAGCCACTACTCGAGTATGGTTTGAGATAATGTAATGGCGAAGTATTTGGACTGAGAATATAACAGTGAGGGACATCTTTTCCTCAATCGAATATTGTAAGGGGGGACCGATCAACTTTTGACTAACGTAGTAAATCATGTGCTCTTGAAAAGCATCGTCTTCTTGAACCAAAAATCTAGTGATGTCATTTTCAGAGGCCGACACAGAGAGGATGAATTCCTTGGTGAAGTTGGGTGCAGATAGTAACGGGGTGGAAGACAAATCTTGCTTTAATGTTTCAAATGCATCTTGACATGCTGATCCCAAACAAATGGAATGTTGGTATGAAGAAGACACAAGAAACCATGGGATTTTGTCACATATTCTGGTATGAAGTGGCGAAGGAAGTTAGCCTTTCCTTGGAGGATCTGTAATTGGTGAAAAGTTCGTGGTGAGGGTAGATCGAGAATGGTTTGAACTTTAAGAGGGTCAATCACAATCCCTTTGTGGGAGAAGATGAACCCAAGTAGATGGCATGCTAGGACACAAAAGATACACTTGAGAGGGTTCAATTGTATTTTGTACTTGCGACATCGCAGGAAGACTTGTTGCAAGTCCTCTAAGAGTTGTGAGCGCTTCCATGACCGAGTGGTGAGGTCGTACAGATAGACCAATATGATGTGCACAAGGTCATGGAAGCAATATGTCATGTCATGCTAGAAAGTGGCTCCAGCATTTTTGAGTCCAAAGGGAATCACTCAATAGGAAAAGGTGTCCCAAGGGGTTTTAAATGCAGTCTTGTATCGATCTTCCTTCCGGATATGAATTTGGTTGTATCCAAAGAAACCATCCATGAAGGAAAAGACCTCATGTCCAACGCATGCGTCAATGATTTGGTCAATAAAAGGATTCGAAAACTTGTCCTTGGGACATGCCAAATTCAAATCATGAAAATCTGTATAGACACGGATGGTACCCTGTTTTTTATTCATGGGAAAAAGATTCAAAACCCAAGTGGTATACACAATGGGGTAGATGAAGCCAGTTGTGCATAGCTTCTCAATCTTAGCCTTGACCATGACAACTTTTGAAGGGTGAATGGGCCATTGTTTCTGATGCATTGACGCTACATCAGGCCATGTATCAATGTGATGTTCCATGATGGATGGATCCAGATCGAGCATCTCAGTGTAGGACCAAGTAAAGTTGTCACGAAACTCTTGAAAAGGTGATTTGTAAGAAGCGACTTCCTCAGGGGAGCATGATGCTCCGAGTGTGATTTCATCAACAACTTCCATGTTGGTCGAAATGTTGACCTTAATTGTAGGTGAAATATTGGGCATATTGCCTTATTCAAAGGCGTTGGGAGTCGGGATTGGGTTTTTGAACCAATCCACCTTGCCATGGATGATGTCCTTAGTCTCAACTGAATATGATATGATGTTGACGAAGGTTCACTAAGGATTAAGAACAAGCGATGATGCATGTCATCCCACGGGTATTTAGGAGTGGACAAGGATTCAAGTATCTCCTCATCGTTGGTGAAACAATGATTGGATAGATCTAAGAGATCGTTGATGGTTGTCGAAATGGAAGGGTCAGTGGAGATAGAGACCATGTAAATGGTTGTGGTGTTTGAGGAGGAAACTGACGGATGAATATCCTCAATGACAGTGATCTCGGACTCACGATATTTCTTCCGAATATCATGAAGGATAGACCGATACTCGGCCAAGTCTTGGAAATGGTGCGAATAATGGCCGTATATACCAAAAAACATGCATGCATGGTTTTTCCTTAAAAAAATTTTCTTAGCCCCTGGCAGAGTTGGGAAGTTGAATACTGGAAGTCCCTCGGTTGTATCCATGGAATCTATGTGTGTGTGCATGATAGGTATCTATGGGTAGTTTTGGGTTGCATGTTCATGGACATCACACAAAGCGTAAGGTGGGGTTGGCCAAGGCTCAACAACAGCTTCAGTAGTTTTTCTCCGAGTCCTGTTTGGAGGAAGCGGGGTTGGTGTAGTAATGGAAGGTGTTTTTGTTGGGCCAAGAGGAGGGAGTGAAACTGTATCAATAGGCTGGATGGGGGTCAGCACAAGCCAGGGCATCAAAGGTGGGGTGGGTGATTCAAGATGCCACATAGGAATCCCCAACATAAAGTTTGGTAGATTTAAAGTAGCCATAACAGGCTTACTCACGATGCCGGATGGTGGGAAAAGAAAGGGGATTGTATGGATTAGGAGTGAGCCCCAATAATTCCCTAGTGACTGCATTTGAGTTTGTAGTTGTGGTGTAGGAAGAATGGTGTTGGATGAGAGAACACATAAATTTGTTGTGTCATTCGGCTATAGTGGAGGAGGTAAAAATGGGAAGGAAGCCGTCAGAGATGTGTTGACAAACAATCCTGAGCCTACGACTAACAAAGAAGGGATGGCTATGCTGTCGATGGAGGTATCAATGGTAGGGATGACATGGTATAGTGTGGCCAGCCCCTACAGATCGTAGTAAGTTAATTGGTCCACTTTCATGATCTTCCCATCATGACAGAACATCATAAGGTGAAAGACATTGGATTCCACAACTCTCATGGAATACATGTAACTATGTCCTAGGAGGAGTTTATAATCAATTTGAGCATTGGCAACCTCTATGTCAATCAAAACCGTCTTACCGGCTAATGATATATGGACATTCGAAAGGATTCCCTAGGATTTGGTGGAGCGACCATCATAAGCGCGAAGGGCAGTGGCGGACGGTTGGAGGGTAGGGGACCTGAGTTTCGACCAGAAAAATGTTGACATGAAATAGGTTGATGGCCCTTATTCAATGATACATTGATATATGACCAAATTTTGAATCAAGATTGAAATCTAGAAGGTGATTGTGGATGGAATTATTAGCTCTCCTTGATCCAAATCGAATGTGATTAATCTGGAATCGGAGGGATCCATGACACAAAGTGCGGATAACAACGTTTTCCGCTGCAGCGGGCATGTTTTGAGCTCCTTGAGAGAGAACATGGTTGTGGGTGACTAAGGAAAGTCATCAATGATGTAGTAATTCAATGCATCTCTAGCAGTGGCATTGTTGGTGATATGCCACGTGGGAAACCGTGGACCTCTAGCCGCCCCATCAATAGGGGGTATAGGGAGGTGGAGGGGTATGTTGGCAGTGCCGAAGGTGGATGTCGCTGATGGTTCAGTGGTTTTCATGGCGGAACCGTACTAGTTATGTCTATTCTAGAGATTCATCTCTTCAGTTGACAGTGTCATTAGGAGATGGATACCTATTTCGATAGGTGGAGGCACAATGGGTGCTGTAGGAGTTGGTGGGGGCAGGGGTGTGGTTGCAACCATTCCTTGGAGTGGTAACGGGTTTTGGAGAACCATGGGTGGAGGGATTGGTGGCACTGGGTTGGGTTGAGCATGTGTTACTACACTAGTGTCTCTTTGAGCTTCGTTCTGGAGAAACTGCTTGAAGCGGTCCATATGTGGGCATTCATGAGTGTAGTGACCGTAGATGTTGCATAATTTACATGAAATATTAGTATGTAACTGAGTGGTTCATCTCGGTCGATTAAGTTGTTGGGGGTTTTGTGATGGCAGGTTAGCACCGTTGTTGTTAGGAGGATTAGGCTGTTGGACGCATCCTTGTGATTGGTTGTTACCCTGGTTCCTTGCTCATTTTTTCTTACCTTGCCCTTGTTGGTTATTGGGGGTAGGTTGGTTGGAAAGATTTTGCTGCATGAAAACTTGTCCCAAGGAAGTCGGAGGAGATGGGGAAGGAGTCAGAGTGACATGCATAGGTGGCGCATAGTAGGCTAGAGGAGCTAGGGGGGCTACAAATCCAGTCATTGGTCCCGAATACAGTTGTGCCGGCCAAGTGGGTGCATGGGTGTGCTGACTTGGTGCGGGCTGTGCATAGGAGGTTGTGGCTTGGGACTGAGCCATCATCGTTGAGTAATCGGGTAGTTGGTTTGGTTGCACAACACTAGGGGTGTTTCCTAGGTGTGGTGGAATTATAGGTGCCACATATTATTGTGGATGTTGGGATATGAAACCGATGACACCATCTGTAGCATGGAATGCCCCTGGTGCATCACGGTGAGAGGTGTCGACACGGGGAGCATCTGGTATGATGGTATATAGGTATCCAGACTGAGCATATATTAAATCAAACTATTGGTCCTTTAAGATGGGATATTCCTCATATTGGGGATGTTCAGAGGCAACTTCCTTGGCGATGGGTGGTAGAAAGGTCTTCAAGAACCAATCGAGGAAGATATTGTCATCAAGCTGGATTTTGCATAGGCTGCGTCGTTTCCACCACTCATGGATGTGGTTGGCGATGTGCGTAGCGGTATTTTGATGAAAAGATAATAAGATCTCCACGCCTTTGTCGTAGCGGACAAGGAGTTGGAAGGATTGGAGGAACATGAAGGCTAACGAAGTGAAATCAGGGTAAGAGGCGTGAGATAGTTTGATATACCATTTTGTTGCATCACCTGTGAGTGTGCGTTGAAATAATATCAGTCTGATTGAGTCATCCACATTGTTGTTTGACGAGCACCATAAATGAAATGACATTGTGGTTTTGGGGGCACTCACCTATCTTTCCTTCAAACTTGGGAATGTCCGAAGGAAGATTGGTTGGAATGGGAGGGTAATGGGGTTGATGATTGATTGGGTCATTTGTTAATTGAGAAAAATACAGAAAGTTAAGATGAGCCATGAATGGTAGGTTGGACTCGAGGCTAGATCAATAGGGACTAGCAATGACATCGAGGTTTGCAGGGGTGGGATGTCCATGCATGGTTGGGGGCACATGTGGTTGACTTCTTGCAATGGGGATAGCAGGAATAATCATGGAAGAGCCACTGCCCCCAGGAACCTACAATGGTACTGTTGGAATTGTGGGAGCTATTGTAGGTCCACCACCGATGGGTGGTGTACCTATAGCAGTATGCACAGTGGTGCTGGGACCACTGGCAGGGATGTTGGTAATGAAGAGAGGAGGAGACATGGGTCCACTACCAACCATCCCTACGAAGAAGGGATTGGGATTTGCGCCAAACATGGGCTAGATGGTGCAGTAAATAGGTTCAACTTAGATTGATAGGAATCAAAGTTAGAATCAGAAGCTGTGTGGCCTTTTGAAGGTGAGGAAGGTTTCCAAGGAGGGCCTCGACGGTGACAGTCTGAAGACCCAAACTGAGGGGGGTTCCCCCTAATTCGCTAGGAGGAACGTGGTAGATCAGTGGGGGCTTATGGTAGTAACTAGTAATGAATTTTGGATTTTGGTTTAAATGGATTCCTATTGGTTCACAGGTAGTCACTCGGCCACCCAGGCTGTCAGAAGACAATGCTTGGATTTTTCCTAACAAAGGTGTATCTAGTCAATCGGAAAGGGTTGTTTCCGATTTCGCTTAGCAATTCCTATCATTGGAAAACTACTTTGGGGTTCTTGTGGTACTCCTCATCGTGATTTTCATGGAAAATCCCAAACACTTCCCACAGTTGTTGCGGTTGAGACTTATGTCCCAAACTGAAAGATTATTAAGTAAGTTGGTTACTTTTATGGTTTTACTCAGGTCATTAACCGAGTTTTGTTGGATTATTTTGTGTGAGTATGTGCACTTGTGTATGAATTTTTTACTTTTACTTTCAATTATGCAATAACAAAATAACATTGGTTTCCCTGTAAGGAACAAGCAAAGGGCTTGAACCAAAACATATTTGGAAAGGTAAAAATAAATCAAAACAAAGTGAAAGACCAACTGTAATAATGAGTGACTATAAATTTTGTGAATCAATAGCATGACTACCCCACTTTTGTTTCCTTCAAATCCAAGAGGGAGTGCTGGGCTCTCATTAAAGTGGAAACAAGTCCACCCGTAGATCCATAGGTCACACCACAAATGTCTGGTGCTAAAAAAGAGGACGTGAACAATGTGAAACCCCAACGGTTTCCACTCCTCTTAGCTTCCAAGGTCACTTGTTTTTAATGGACAAGAAAAATAACAAGAATGGATGCCTATTACTAAGCTTATTCAACCCCCCATCTTCTCAAAAGACCCCGGAGGGTGATGACTGAGTAGAGGAGGGGCTAAATAAGAATGTTAATTTCTAGCTTTTAATAATGAAATACAAAATTTAAATTTTTTTAGAAACTAACTTTGAAACAGATAGATTTCATGTATCAGTCAAATAGTGGCGAAACGGTTGTTTAGACAGGAAAAACAGATGAAAAATGGCTTAGAAAATGATAGGTCACTTCTAACTGTAGGACAGTGACGATTGAGTCACACAAACAGGCCACACAATAGTGACTGGGTAGCTACTGAGGAAAAAAATTGCCACGACTATGCCTTGGGAGGCAAGTTGTTCCTTTCGTGGCCTGACTTGTGACTTGAGTCACGTGTTTCAGCCCGAAAGCAACGGCTGGGTCGCGCTTTTCAGCCCAAAAGTAGCGACTGAGGCCGAAATGGAATTTAAAAAAAAATGAGCCGACAGTGGCTGACAAGGACAGGCACTGGTGCCGTACAGACTTGGATCGACCTTGTGAGGGTTTGACCAGGGAATTTTGTGGAGAGAAATACCAAAAATACCTACAAAACAAGGGATCCTATGGGATCAACCAGTATGGTTTCCAAAACTGTAGGTGGGTTTTCACCCTGGCTACGTGTAAATGCACCTACCTTTTGTCAAAGGGACAGAAGGGTAGAGTTCATAATGGAAGGGCTAGCTGTAAACAAACTTTTAGTAACAAAAGTAAACAAATAAAAAGAATCTATCAAACTAAATAAACAACAATGAGACAATTATACCTTCCGATTTCCTTGAAAGTGGGCCACCGTGCCTTAATTAGAATGATACCACCTCTCCACAAGTTTGGCAGTATGGAGGATGATTCAACACACAAAAATGGGAGGAGGTGGGGCAGTGGAATGATTGTAAATGTGATTATTTTGAGAATGATGGCTTCTCAACGTACTCACGGAAATACAATAATGGCAGGAAGAAATAAGTGAATATTGTGATGGAGACCTCCACACTATTTTATAGTTTTTCTTGTCTTATTCTCTCTTTTAGGGTTTTGGGTATGTATAAAGGTAATACCCCATCGACCTCTTGAAAAGTTTGATTATCTAAACAAATGGGATGAATCATTTGGCTTCATGTGCATCCACAACTCCAAGGAGATACTCTTCCACCTTGATGGAATGATAAATCCAAAAGAAGTATGGGAGGAGATCAAATCCTTGTTTGGAAAGAAGGATAAGCTGAGGGGCCATCTTATGGAGAATAAAATGATAGCACTACATCCCAACAACTTCGACACTATATAGAAATTCTTCTCAAAATTCAAATCCCAATGGAAGTAGTGCAAGATTGATAAGAAGGATGATCAATTCATGATCTCAATTCTGATCAAACTTGTCCTAGGATTCTCAGTGTTTGTATCCACCTTTCACTCCATGAGATTGAAAAATACTCATTAGAAAATTCAATCCCTTGATGCCTTCACAGTATCTCTTATTCAGGAACAAGAAAAACAGATACATATGGGAGCCCTCAGAGCCTCCACAAATCAATATCTCTTAGATGTGGAGACAAAGAATGCGCAAGAAAAGGAGAATACGAACACCGAATTCAAACCTAAATAATATTTATATCCAACAAATGAAACCACAGTATCTAATAAGGACAAACATGACATGTTTGACAAAGGTAGGTTCTCCTACAATAAGAAAGGAAACCATACAGATAAAGGTTGTATGAAGAATACCATATATCATATGTCAAGACTCTTTGAACAACACAATATTTCCCTCTCTGAAGGCACAAGGAAGGCTGAATATAGAGACAACATTCAAGATCATGAGAGATGTCATGCACTGAAGGATGGATTTTCAAAATCTCATGCCTTCCTCATTGATTTAGGAGCCTCTAATCACATGGTTTCATACAAATAATCATTCTCTTCATTACAATTTACTAATGGTCCAACTATTCACATGGGAGATGACACTCAAATCCAATATTAAGGGAAGGGTTCAATAAAATTAGAGCGAGGAGTGTTCAAGAATGTCCTTTATGTGCCCTCCTTAGCAGCAAACTTGTTGTCTATATATCAGATGATTCATACAGGCTCACCAAAGTGATTTGTATTTGGTCTTGACTCAGTGGAGATCTCAGATATCTCAATTCGAAGTTGATAGAGAAAGGCGTTGCAAACCATGCCTCCAAGGCATATGTTTTTTCAGACTTTCTTCCATATTCATATCGAGTGCAATCTCAACTTCCATTTGGAAGGGAAGGTAAATTCATTCTACCTAAAACTTTTTCATATGATAATGTTTCCATTAATCTTTTAGATTCAAAATCCGAAGCATAGGACCAAGTTGAATCAGTTTTTGGAATTGAATATGAAAGTTTAATCAGATCCATATATGGATCTAGTCCCTACTCCCAATACTAGTCCCAAATGCAATCAAAAGGTTATTGAGGTTGCTAGGAACATGACTGGAGATTCATTTGACTAGAGAAGAACATTATCTTAGTTTCAGATTGAGAGCGTTGCACTAGCAAATTAACTTATCCCAGAGATATGCTTCATGATGGTAAGGTATGATCAACAGTTCTACTCATTAAAGAATAATGAGACATTGGATCATGTCACTCAAATTGACAAATTGAAAGGAAAAATATACATGGAAAATCCTAAGGGGTACAATGATTCTCTCTTGACATGCAAGCTAAGGAATCCATTGTATGGGCTCAAATAAGGCCCAGGGGCATGGAATCCCAAGTTCAATCCTTTCATATTGTCAAAGAGGTTCGAAAAATGCAATATTGGATGCAAAAGAAACAAAATTTATTCTCCTAGATTTTATCAGATTGGAAGAAGATGAAGAGGTTCACATGCACAGTACCAAGACACTAGTGCACACAAAGACTATCACTTTGCACTACTGCTCCATAGAGATGCAAACTATAGAATTTTTTCACAATTTTTTTTACCTGGGAAACATTTTTCTCTTGATGTAAAGGATTGATTTAGTTATTCTTCCTAGTTTTTCTTGCTTTTTTTGTGGGGTGGGGGGCAGGGGGGTTCCTGTGAGGTTTTTCCATTTTCCTCGGTATGTTAAGCAAACATTTTTTTCACTTAGATTGTATAGGTGACCTTTTGTATTAGTTTTCAGGGACTAGGTTGTCAAATTTAGGATTAAGGGGGGTGTTAGGATTAATTAATTAATCCTCCCTGAGCCACCATAGTCTATTTGTCTTTTCCTATATTAGTAGGTTATTGCAACTTCACTAGTGTCATGGGGGACACATATGGGGACCACCTAACACTTGTTGCACCTATTTGCATGAGTTTAGGAGCTCCAAATACCAATCATATAATTTAGGAACCCATCCTGAGTGTCACCAATAGTCACTAGTAGTTGACCCTATCCATTTATAGTTATGTTCAATTATTCTCTAGTTCCCATCAGTTAGTTCACTTTAAATCAACCTAGCACCAGTTTGCATGAGTTAAGGGAGGCTGGGCCCATTTTTTCACCTACCCAGATCAGTTAACTGATTGTGAATTGATTTAGTTTACCAGAGTTGCATTAGTGAGCTTTAGTGGTGATTTTTACACACCGAGTTAGAACAGGAGTTAGTCCAATTTGATGAATTCGAATCCTACCTAAGGCATTTAAATTTTTCCTATTGTAACACCATTATGTCACATACATGTTAATGATAATTCATGTAATGTTGTGCTGAAAAATTTGGTATCCATGTGTGTGCAATTTGCTATGAATATTTTAATAAGTTTACGCTGAATTGTTCTCTCTTTTGCAGCATTCTTTCCATAGTGAATTCATTCATGCCTGAGAATCCTAAGATTTTCTAAACCAAAAAAATGTCAAAGCATGGAGTAACATTAAACCAGATGTCAGTCACTTATGTTTGTTTGGTAGTGAAACATGGCCTTATATTCCTGATGAAAAACGAAAAGCATTGCAGCCTAAAAGTGGAAAGTGTGTATATGTTGGATATTCTGAAGATGTCAAACATTACAGAATTCTTCAACCACGTTCCTGTGATATAATTATTATAAGAGATGTTAAATTTGATGAAAATATCTCGTCCTATGATCCATATTCGATGCTTCTTCCATCTTCTACTCCCAACTTCCTTGAAAATGTTCCTACTTCAACTTATGATAATGGAAGTGAGGATGAAAATGCACATTCTCCTACTCATTTTCCTCCAGTTGAACCAAAACAATTTTTTCCTCTATGGTCTTGTACAACATGCAAAGAAAATAGCGATCTTGTCGGTGATCCTAGCGATCAACGCCGAACATGTTCACATTTACAACAAGACACTTTTATTTTGTCTCAAGTTTCAAAGAATCATGGTCTAGTAGAAGCTTTAGGAAATTTATATTGGGATGCCACTATGGATGAAGAATATCTGTCTTTAATGGAAAACAATGCTTGGGATATTATACCTCTTTCTAAAAGGAAGACAACTTATTAGATGTAAATAGGTCTACAAAACTAAGTATGCATTAGATGGAAGTGTTGAAAGACTTAATCCAAGGTTATTTGCCAAAGAATTTTTCCAAGTTGAAGGAATTGATTACAATGAAACCATTTCCCCTGTCAGCAAAATGAACTATGTCTACTTTGTTCTTTCCCTTTCCACCTTACATAAATGGGAGGTACATCAAATGAATGTCAAGTATGTATTCTTGTATGGGTAATTGTAGAAATAAAATTACATGGAACAACCTCCTGGATATGTTTATAATGAAAAACCCCCTGGCTATGTTTATAATGAATCTAGCCATGTTTGTCACCTTAAGAAATCCCTATATGGATTTAAGCAAGCTCCTTGAACCTAGTATGCTAAAATGGATAGATTTATCCTTAACACCAATTTTTCTAAATGCCATTTTGACCCAATTTCTATACAAATAAAGTAGGAAACCATCTCATCATCCTTATTCTTTATGTTTATTACCTTGTTCTTACTGGTAGTGACCATAAACTTTTAACACATGTGAAATCCTATCTTAAGTAGAAATTTGAAATGACAAACTTATGCCATTTACATTATTTTATTGGCCTCCAAGTCTCATGAAAAAAAAGAAGGATTTTTTCTTTCTCAATCTCAGTATGATTGTGACCCTCTTTGTCACTTTCACATGGACAATTTTAAACTAGCCCCATATCACTTCCAGTTTGGAGTCAAGTTTTCTGCCATTTGTACTTTAGCTGAAGTTGATGTCACCCTGTATTTTCAGCTTGTTGCTAGTCTCTTGTACTTATCTCATACATGTCCTAAAAATTTCTTTGTTGTTGGTCTTGTTTCCCACTATATGCAAAGACCCCATGAAATCCATTGGAAATCAAGGTAATGATACTTCAATATATTTGAGGTATAGTTCAGTTTGGGATTCATTACTGTTAAGGGGGGTTCCTTTGTTAATTGGTTTCACTAATTCAGATTGGGTCAGAGACATTGGTGTTCAAAATTCTATTCGAAGTTATTTTTTAGTCTTGGTTCCAGACTGTCACTTGGGATTGTTTGAAACAATAAGTTCTTACTCTTTCTTCAACAGAACAATAGTATCGAGCTATAATTAATTCAAGTTAGGAAGCTTTGTGGCTTTAGTAGAATCTTTTAGAGTTTGGATTTGATTATCAACATCCAATTACCCTTTGGTGTGACAATTAAAATTCCATAAAGCTTTCTAAATATCTAATTCAAGATAAATGCATCAAACACATTGGGATACATATGCACTTCATCATAAAGCGTGTTCATGATCACATTCTCAAAGTGCTATTTTTCCCTACAGATGATCAGGTTGCAGACATATTCATAAAGTATTTTACAAAAGCAAAGTTTTCTAAACTTCAATATATGTTAGGTGTTTAAGAATTTTTCATTAAGGGGAGATGGGTTCTATTTCGTCCTTCCTTCTCCTATAGTGTCACTTTTGTAAATCCTTTAATCCTATCCCAAGTTTTTCTTAAGGGTGGATGTAGGATATTTAGACACTCAGGAGTTAGTTAACATGAACTTGTTATAATGTATATTTAGATAAAGTGTGTTTCTTTAGTATGCAATAGTATGAATTTGTACTTATGTAATATGATGGTCATGATATGTTCTTGACATAGAGTGATTCAATGGTTCATTCTCACCTTGATCTTAAATACCATTGATATGTGGCTTAGCATTCAATTGGTCCATGATCTCTTTTTAAAGAGCATGGAGGCTCACTTGCTAGTTGATCAATTATGAGAATCTCATTGTAATATTATTTTTCCTAAAAACATTGCCTCAAGTAACTATTTGGTCAGGGTCATGGAGGGTTTCCCTCTCCAAGGGTTTAAACCACATAAAAAATTGATGTGTTGATTTGTGATGTGTTTATGTGAGAAGCTACCTAAGATGTTCAGTATTTTGGAAATATCTTGTGTTAGTCAAACTCTTAATGCATTAAAGAAACCCAAATGGCATGTAAAAATGATGAAGCATGTGAATTAATTAGAATGTCCATCTCTAGTTATTTTTAGTTTCACCTTCAAGGAATTGAGACCCCATATGCAACATGGAAAAAGTTTGAAATTGTGTTTGGTAGACACAATGTGATTTAGTCCCACCAACTTGACAACCATGATTTAAATCCCAATGCTTTCTCTTACATTAGAGGTTTCTGTCAAAGTTCATAACACTTAGAATTTTACTTTGACTTTTAGAATGTAAAATAATGAAGACAAATGAATACCTCACTAAATGTTAGCCTTAGTATTTATATGCTTGGAACTTCTTATTCTGTTTTTGTATCTACTTTTCACTTCACTAAATAATCTCTTATTAGACATGGGGATACTTACTAAATTCCCTCCTTTTATCTTTCTCTGCAACAACACCCTGTTTTCCAGCCACTACTAGAAGGAGGCTACAACTCTCTACAGGCTTGATGCCTGTCCTAGCACCACCCTTCCACCTTGATATGTTTGATCAATATTCCAGATCTCTTTTTTTCTCCAACTCTATCATAGATAACTCTTCATGTCACTGGTCTCTACCTCTTATAAATGCTGCTACGATCTAGACTGTAGAGACACATAACTTCTAATTCAAGCATCTTCTTTTATATATTTTATTAGTAACATCATTCATCCAGTATTCATGTCTCTTAAAAATCAAACAAATCCATTCATAAAACGTGCCTTTTCATTTACTCTGTTTTAATCTATCAGTCACACAATGTTTATTTTAACTTTGTTCAATTAATTCTTCTTATGTTTTAGGTAATACACTCATGTCCCTTGTTATTTATCATAACTTTGTTTATGATTAATAAACTCTGCTTAAGAATTAATATTCTTCATTTAACAATCTTGTATCTTTATCGTGACTCTTCATAAATTCCCGTGTGATTTTAGAGTGTCGAACAAAAATCCTTCCGCAATTATCTTTCCACAAACTGTCTTTCCAAAATTATCTTTCTGCAAACTGTCTTTATGCTTCCACAACTACCTTTCCACATTTATCCTTCCACAAACCGTCTTTCTGCAATTAATCTTCCACAAGGATCTTTCCACAATCTATGGGAACTCCTTCCTTCCTTAATAGCGGGTTGCGGGTTTTAGGGTTTCCTTTCAACTTTTTCGAACTAGGCTTCCGCTTTTACCCTTTTTGCAATGATCTTTCTACAATCGTCCTTTTCGCAATCTGCGAGAACTCCTTCCTTCCACAATTGTGGGTTGCAGATTTCATTTCCCAAATTTCAAAAGATGACTTCTGTAATTATGCGGCTGCATCGTCCTTTCCACAGTCGAATTGCGGATTGCGGATGTGCCTTCCAAGTTTTTCCGAAATCGGATTCTGCAATATCCTCCCGTAACTCTCTTTCCACAACTCCTGTGAACCGTCAATCACTTACAGAATCCTCCTCATTCGTTGATTAACTATCGAACACAGAACTTCACTTTGGCGCTCCAGAATTTTATCTTCCGTGCACAATTACTTTGTGGATCCTTTCCTCGTCGTCGATATATATTCTCTCCTTTGATCTGAACCATCCAACTTTGTCTAATTTACTATTTGCATTAAAATGAGACCATGGTTAGGTAGCCACTTCAACAAGCTATATCCTGATAGGATGGGGCAAGAATTTTCCTTAACCTATGAATTATGATGGGAATTTCCTTAGGGTAGTTTCGATTAATATTTCCATACTTAGTCAATTTCTAAAGTTTCACAAAATTGTCATACTTTTCCAGAATGATGTCAGATTGCAACACTGACTTCATGATACCATTAGAACACCATCATGTGTCGTTCCAGCCTAATCACAAATGCCACATCATCATGCATGCCATGCAATCATGTCCTAGGTTATTCCTTTATCATTACTGAACTTTCCCTGCCATCATGTCCTTGGTTATTCCTTTGTCATTACTAAACTCCTTTGACATCAATGACAACTACATTCAACATAAATATTTCACCCTAGAGAATGATTCACTTCTTCTATTATAATTGTAGGGAAATTGTTCAAATTATAAATTTCCTTCAACACCACCTTTCATTTATCAATATCTTGTTTGTGAGGAGGAATGGAACATAAGGTAAACATTATGAATGTTATGTGAATAAATCAAATGTCATAAATGCATTTGTATATACAATACAAAATGACAAATACTATAGTGATGTTCAACATGACCATAACACAATTTTATCAATTCCGTGATCATGCAGTGATGTCTCTCCACTCTACTTCTACAGACATTGACATTCCCTCCTATACATATTTAAATATATCTGATCTGGATAGCCACAATACTACCCAGCCAACATAAGCAGTATCTTCTTTTTCCTTTAGTTTTCCTAACGCATAACGACAAATGAAAAAAAATAAAGAATTTTTAAGGTTGCGTCGAATACTCCACCTACTATACTTGATTGTACAGATGTTGGATCATCATCATTTAATGAGTACAAAATAGAGGGTATATTTGACATGCCATTCCCAACTCTTTTCCCAAATAGGGATGCACTGCCTCACCAACCATGTATCAAGAACAATTTTTCACTTGACAACTATGCAATACACTTAATGAGATACCATGACAAAAGATTTGTTAGTCATCCCTGCTTAAGATACTACTTATACAATTTGACTATGTTCCATAAGAGTCAAACAACAACTAGTTTCTTTGTGAAGCAGAGCCAAGAGCATAACACACCAACCACAAATGAGGAATTGCACACAGATCTACAAGGAATTCCTACAAGAAACCTCTTGGAACATGTCATGCACTTTGGAGCACACCTACGTCAAACCAGAGCGTTTTGGATACTTAGTAGAAGTGAGCTAACAAATATAATCACATAGTTGTAATGCCCTACATTGTTATTCATTCTCAGTTGAATAGACACAAAATTTCCATACTTGCATGCAATTATGCACGAGGATAACCCTTATGACTTAGTTTCCCATCAACAATGGCATAATTGTAACATCATTGATAATGCCCCACACTTTTATTGCATACATACATAAAAAAAAAATCTTCCATGAGGAGACACTTAAAAAAAATTACACACAACAAATTACTGTTACAACTACACATTATATCCTACCTACACGTGTATCTACAAAACCTTTACATATTTGTCACTTGTTGTAATCCTCTAACATTCCTTTTATAGGTATGAATGGTACCATCATGTATTTGCACATATGCATTGTTTCTTATGGCTTGATGGAACTCCTAACATGGAAAAATTAAATTGTCAAGACCTAGATCAAATCAATGCTGCAAAGAGTTTCTTCGATAAATATGTTACAACATGGAATCCAATAGAAAATCATGAAACACATATTCAGACGAATCAATCCATTAAGTAAGGCCCTTGCTTGAGATACAAAATGTATTTTTTTATCCAACCCACATTAGGACTATGAACAACTCTTAAATTGAGTACAAATACATACAAAGTGCACTGAAAATTCATATCTACACAAAAAAGGGAATACACTTGAATGTAGATATAAATTCCCTTGGAATGTACAACATTATTCATTACTCTATATTGATGAAAAGGGTAAAAAACATATCACCTAGCACACAATGATTCTCGTTTGAACATCCATAATCCTAGCATACTTCAAACATGGAGAGAAAATGTGGATTTCCAACCAGTTCTCTACATTATGCTATCTTGAAATGTATAGCCAAATATGCTTCAAAAGAAGAGGGAAAATTAAAGGCCTATCACCATATGCTGACTAGAGTCACAACTACATCATGTCCATAGGACCAAATTTCATTTTCCTACCATCATTTTCACTCATACACAATTGTTGATGAGACATCAATGCTCAAGAAACTTTCCACATGTTGTAAAAATCACCCCTTGTCACATGCAATCGATCCATCACCAAACTAAATTTTCGTCACAAAATATTCTATCACGTATCTCCTAACTTGGTCTATCGCTTATATGGATCCAGTTTTATAGGTGCCTACTTGCAACGCCCTCCAACTTTGGACCCTTTGATCTATATTATAGACCTTGCACAACAATGGTCATATAACTAGGGACTCAAAAATTAAAAGTGGAAGAAGAGAACCATTCCTGCAATTTTCCATGTTTATCCATGCTTTACTTCAATTCCAACCAAAGATTCCAATGCCTTTCTTGAAATTTGCTAGACTGAGTTACTTTTATATAAGCCATTTCATTCCTTCACTAAAGACATAGGGATTACAAAACTTGGCATTATGTCAAAATGGGAGTGTATATGAAATATATGTTGTTTGTGGCATGTTGATCACATCCTTGCACCCACTCATTATGAGACACCATCTATATATGAGGATGCTAATCAGAACATACATCCTGACATGGAAATGAATGAATGTCAAGTTTTTTCAAGATTAGTCCCTCCAAACAATATCCATATTAATGAGCTTGACATGCTTAGTCGATGATATTTTGACACCAATCATACATGGAATCATCCACAAGTATCTACATCTGCATTGGATACTGCACCAAACTACATTCACTACAACCGAAGGAGTAAGGAGGTAATACAAGATAACACTCCCCTTCATACTTCCACAAATACATTATCTCACAATCAACAACTTGCATTTGACATAGTTCTACAACATTCAGAAGTAAAAATAACTAAAGAGACATTGAGGATGTGTTGATGCCTGGAAAATCCCAGGTACCGACAGTAGGGATTCTCCCCAATAACCATTCTCAATTATCTCATTTATCGTTTGGTATGGGGAATCCATCTGGTTAGCGGCCTGGCTACTGTATAATTAAAATAAATTTTAAATCTATTTTACTGGTTGCGTCCCAGTCCACCGTTTATGTGATTTTTATGTTTTATGTATGATATGCAAGTGCCTAAACTAAATGTAGGTGATTTCCAAAACAATAACCTCGCGAGCAGTTAACTGCATAGTGAGATGCGCAGGGTCTTACCTCTTTCCTTACATGAATCAATTGCCCCTCAATCACCCAAAGAAAAGAACAACTAATTAAATTTAATCTAATCTAATCTAATCTAAACTATCCCCAGGGAGCAATATTAATACTAATATGAGCAATGTATTGCATTATTTGCACAAATAATTCTATAGTTAGCTGAAAAATTATGAATACATAAATACAATAGAAAAGTAACACAAAGATATCTCTGTGAAGTTAAATCATTCATTACTCGCCCATTGCATAAGATTCATAACATAAAATGAAATCATTCATAACACATAAATAGTTCGGTGGGTTAGAATGATCTAACAAATTGTATAGCATGCTAAAATAGAAATGATTCCTCATTCAACAATCTGCACAACATGATTTGAAACTCATACAGTCATCTCTCCAGCGAAATTTCAGTCCTCTTTATTATAAAAAGAATAGGTCTCCTTTCAAAAAGTTTCGGCATATGGGAGCCAGGAAAAGTCCTCCCCTTATTCTATTCTACCTATACTTATACATTTACAAAATGTCTTTTGGTTATCCGTGCCCTTTGGGCTTCCCCCACTTTTCCTTTTATTTCTTTACACCTTATTTTTCTTCCTTTTCTCGCTTGGCCTCTTCGGACAACAGTTTGCTTGCACCGTCTGCTAATCTTCGTGATGTTTCTTCCTTTTCTTTTCGTCCAGATTCTTTGTCCTGTCCTTTATGTTCGGGATTACTGCTACTACTACCATTGCCTCTAGACACTGTGATCTTCGTTCTGAGCCACTTGTTCAAAGTGGTCATATTGCAAGCATTTCGGTATACTTTTTCATCTTTATCCACATGATTAGCATATTCGAAGTTCACTTTTAGGAGTGCACGGTGTGTTGCAACTTTTCCTTGGGAATAATTTATGTGAAAAATCCTTTCACCGAAATGAAATATTTCCAGCTCTCTCACGAACTCTGGTGCACTTTTGACCTTCGAAAACTTATAACTGCTGACATAAAATGACATTGGTGGGAACACAACCTTCTTCATCTCAAACAAATAAATCCCAAAGCCATCCAAGAAGAGTTGTCTCATTGCTTCTTTATGTACTATATATTCAGTGGCATATTTGGTAA
This sequence comes from Pseudotsuga menziesii, assembly GCA_001517045.1. Taxonomy (NCBI): domain Eukaryota; kingdom Viridiplantae; phylum Streptophyta; class Pinopsida; order Pinales; family Pinaceae; genus Pseudotsuga; species Pseudotsuga menziesii. The sequence goes on along the minus strand of LPNX010531732.1, from coordinate 5,233 downwards.
GAAATGAAGGGGCTTTGGTTCCCCCATACATCCTTAAGTAGGTGCCCTCTTTAGAAAATAAGTAGTCTCCAAATTCCCTTATGGAATCCAAAGCACCTTCAGATAAGAATTTACACTCCTCAAGGAAAACTAACTGGTACAACGACATTAAAAACTCTTCACAAATCAGCTTGTAATAATTGTGATATTTGTGGCCCACAAAATCTGGTATGCTGTATAGATGGGCGCTTTTCCTTCCTTCCACTTTTATTTTAGCTTCTCAAATGGATGGAAATAGAGTATATAGTCAATCAGAAAGGATCCCATATGAAACTCAGATTTCCATCGGTGCAATCCTTCCTATGCTGCAATTATGGAGGAGGACAAACTGTTTGCTATGATATCTACCCAATTGAACACAGTCCCCATCATGGTTACATGGTACATTACTGGTATCCACCCAATATTGTAAAACCTTCCATCAGCTCTACCAAAGATTCTGTTAAGTGTTAGGGATACCAGATTGTATGGGGTACAGAGACTGGCAGTTTCATATTCCTCGGAATCCTTTTGTCGGAAGGACTTTACTTGGGTCGTCATCATCTTCGTAACTCCAATGTAATCAATGGTCAGACTATTTACCCAATCCGTTGTCATGCTGAATTCTGAAGTTGGAAAGCTGTAAGCTTTAGCTATGAACACAGGGGTGAATGAGGAAAATCCTTTATCTTCAACATTATAAATGATCACCCCCCTTGCATTATCCTTAGACAGAATCCATCCAGTGAACTCAGGGCAACGAAACAATTCTGGTCTTGTAGACAGTTTTGTGAGTCTTGATCTCAATATGTTGTTAAAAAGGTTTAGATCCTCCAAGCCTGCATCTGGAACTTTTTGATCTTGGAGCATATGATAAATTTGTCCCTGCTTAAATTCAGGATCGACCCTGATGACAGATTTAGTATCTTCATATATTATTTCCACTCTCGGTGTGATTTCGACTTCTGACTCATTGTTTGCAACCTTGGATTTCTTATTTCCTTTCTTATGCATGATGTTAGATATAGACTGAGCCTATAAAAAAACAATAAAAAGTCTTAGCATCCCCATAGTTAGAAAACAAATGCGTTCATATACATAAGAAATGAGGCAATATTGTAAAATTTTCAATGCATATAAGGAAACTATCATTTCTCCTAGCAGAACAAGCTTGAACAGTATATTTTACCATATCTTCTTTACCACCAGCATGACTATGCACTGCAAAATCTTGCATACCATCAAACTAACACCCACAACACACTAGAAAAAATACGACAAATCCTAGTAAGGTCAAACCGGGAAAAAACCCTAGCCTGAAAGAAAGCTCTATTAGAGTCAATCAAGCGTAACTCATCATTCTCGGGCACACTCCAGGGTTTTATCAAAGCCACCTTTACGCACAACCCTTCTATGAGACTTACTATATGCGGGAAACAAACCAGAGACGATTCTGGTGATGCTAGGGCGTAGACTACCAGGGACAAAATATACGACAAGGAGGCAAGGTAGAAGAAAACCACAACGCGCATGGCTCACATGGCTTAAAGTATTGCAAACCTCTATTGCCGCATAAAACCATGAATCATGTAAGAAATGGTTGGAAAAAAACTGAGCCATCTCGGATTCATCATTACACATCTCATGCTGTGAGAAAACCATGACTGAAAAGAAATGGTAGGGGTAGCTTGGGTGTAGGTAGAACAACTATGGCTAGGTCAAGAGCTAGGCGAATGAATACAAAATGAGAGGTTGAGGAGAAAGCTCCTTTTAAACTCACAACCAACTCATCAACACTAGCCTTGCAACGAAACCTAACCGCACTACCTATCGACCCATGACAGGTTGCACCCTAAACATCCTACCAATCAAAGATATGTAAACAGATCAAATCCTACCTGACAGGCTGAGCTTGAAGACTGTTGAGCAATGCGCTGCCCCCAAAAACCACATAAGCTCCAAATGGAGGCCTCCCAATTCGTAACGGGCATCCATAACAGGTGAAAATACATAGGCTTAATGCTTTGCAATAATAACATGAAAACAACCAAAACCCACCACCTATATATATAAAAAAATGGGGAAAACCCTTCAATTCCATAGGTGAAAAGTTACACCGCACGAGTGTGAAATAAACATCGACATGGCTCCAATAATAAAGCGCATCAGAGGAAACAAATTTGAAAACGGTGGCTTGGAAATCATAACCTGGCCACTACTATCGACCCTCTCTAGCTAAACAAAACTGACAGAGGTGATCGGCCGTAAAATAAAAACCTCTCCGCTGGTTGCGGCTAGAACTCAAAAAACCCTCTGCAAAGTAAATCGTGGCTTCGACAAGAAGATCGTTGGATGAAAACACAAAACATATATGCATTTGCGGCCAAAATATGAGAACGTTTCCAACGTAGCAGGCCAATAAACGTAATAAAACAACAGTAAAAGTCAGGTGAGGAAAGTAGAACCTTTTCGTTGTTGTGGTAAAATATCGAAATAAAACCCGACGCAGCAGATCAAAAACAAATCGGGAAAAGTTCCAACTATAAAAGTGTAAAGCTTCTACCATGTCTGTAAAAAACTCAAGAAGTCTTCCGACATATTGAATAAAAAATAGGCCAAAAGCCGCTTGTCAAAAAGTGAAAACCATCCGTCGTATCGGCTCAAAATTTAAAATCCACCCATTGCATCAGATCAAACATCAAAATCGACCCACTGCATCGGGTCAAAAAGACTTTCTCACTTAGTGCCAAAACACAAAATTCTCGAGCTTTCTCAGGGTAAAAACGAGTCATGAATGATGGCTTTCACATTGCAAAAAAAAAGGTCTAAGTAAAACCAAACGCTAAGAATTTAAAGGGGGGGCCCTAAAAAATGCAAATTGTTTTTGGTGTAATAGTTGCAGCAGCAACAATTGGCGACTAGCTGGTGAACACTTATCTCTAGAAAAACTAACTTTGCAACCCAAAACTCATTTATGTAATTCTTTTAAACCAACTCATCCCAATTCTTTTCGAGATTTATTTAAAATTCAGACCTTTCTAGGAATGCAAATTTCAAAACTTATCATTGATTGCAGTCCAATAGGATAAGGTAACCAGGTTTTCAAAGTCCTGATAACTCTTTTGAGGCCAAACTATGAGGTTAATTTACTTCTGCCTTTGGTTTCTTTTGGCTAAGACACCACAGGATCATAACAGAGTGTGGACAGGCGTATTCGTTTGTTCTTCATTCCCATGACTTTTGCATTCTTTTGATGCTTTCAGACTTTTGTCTTTTGAGTCTTCCCAGATTGCTTCCTTTTGCATTTGAGATATGATTTTAGGTTCTTCCATCCATTGTGTCCTTTTGTGTGAGTGATAATTTGTTTCAGCTCACGGACAGAGAAGAACCTTTGATCAATTCCTCCATTTACTGATTCATGTTTTCATTATATCTCTTCGATATATTCTTTCTTTCTGGAAAATTTAGACTCTTTAAGCCTTTTGGCTTTAATTTGTGGCATGGGATTATTTTGAATACTATACACCTACCCATCTTGCTTCCTTTCCGTGGGTCCTTTACTGCAAGATTCCTATAATAGATATTAATCTGAAGAGGATGGAGCCTCAAAATAATATTCCATAATTCTCCTACCTCAGTTATTTAACAGGGTTTAAACATAGGACCTCAATGTGTTCTTCAAATTACTTCCTTTCAATAGTCTTATTAAATTAAAGAACTTTGTCATGAAAAAAAATCTTTTGACATAGATAAATTCCAATGATCAGTTTTTTTTTGGTTTATAATATTTGCAATTAGTCCAAAATCCAATGTCCCCAAAGCACCAAAAGATGCACTGGATTATTTGAAATAAAACTAAACTAAAGCAAAGCAAAACTGAAATAAATGAAATGCAAAGAAAGCAAATCAACGGCAAAATAGAAAACATAACTACAATAAAATCAAAGCAAACACAAAATTTATTTATGTACACATGACTCCTAAGGCACTAGGTGAAGTAAGGTTTGAGAACCAAACCATTGACAGGTAGATTCTCTTCCCACCGCTGTAAATCCTGTAACTTATATGCCGAGGGGCTACTTTTGCAGCAATTTGAAATGGGCCAATCCATAGATGTTGAAATTTAGTATGCTTTCCCTTTTCGTCATGCGGGTGATCCCACTTGAGAACCAAATCTCCTACTTCATATCTTTTATTCCCAGACTTACATTTTTTAAACCATTTCTTCACAATCTCTTGTTGGTGTTTAAATCTCTCTTTAGCCTTGAGCCTAGACTCTTCTAACTTCAGCAAGGTATTGATTCTAGCTTGTAAAACCTCATTTCCCGATCCTCTAGATGCTTGGGCCAATTGAGAAGATGGCAACAAAATGTTAGGGGATAGAACAACTTCCTTTCCATAAACTAAAGTATATGGTGACACACCTAAGGAATTATTGGGTGTGACCCTTGTTGGGCACTGTTTTTGACCCCTTTTTGCCTCTTATATAACCCTCATTTCCTTCATAAAACCTCCCTTTTTGACTAAGAGCTTTAAAGTTCATCTATAAACCATGGTTAAAAAGGTATTATGTCATTTGCTTATTAATAAATTGAGTTTTGTAATTTTTTAGGCATTTTAACTAGGATTTTTGCTTAGACTACGGGATGTACTAACTTCCCGCAATTCCTCCAAGGTTGAGTAATTACAGGACAGCTAGGAGGGAAACGGAAGATCAGGAATGGATCCTTAATGTCCACAGATGGACGAACATCCAACAGTCAGATGAAGTAGCCTGTGCAGGTGGTGAGTCAAGCAGAGTCAAATGTGGCCACCCGTTCTGCATTTCACATAAAAGAAGGAGCAAAGGCTGATCTCGTGGAACCCCATGATCCTGAAGAAGATCTCGCAGCCTCTAGCATTAATTAGCAGCGGGATTATAGCAGTTTCAGTTTAGTTTAGAATTTGTATAAATCTATTCCAAAATATTGAAGTTGAACATCACGATTTTTGAAGGAGAAACGCATTGTGTTTTCAATTTGTGGGATATCTGTGTAAACGCTCTCGTTGGTGAATGATTATCAAACTTTAGTTCTATAATTTCTTTCCTGTGCGTGGAGTAAAGATTTGGAGGGCCCCCACTGTTGAAGCTCTCGCACATTTTTCATTTGCCGGTGTAGAAATCAATGAATGCAGCGATTTCCCTTCTATGCAAGCGTTGAATACATTGGTATGG
>LPNX010531707.1:0-13691 GCA_001517045.1 Pseudotsuga menziesii | reverse complement strand
TAGTAGACTAACACACTCACATCGTTTGTGGTTTGATCACATATCAAATAGTTGAGAGATAGTTATAGAATGGAAGAAAGTTTGGAATTTTTTTTTTATTCCTCATATTTTTCTATTTTTCTAGTTAAATGGGTTCAAGTGTGAGTTATCTATGTCTAGCTATATGTTATCATCGACATTCTTCTTGTTATCCATCTAACAACTATTAGTAACTATTTGTATATTTTTTCTTTTTATTTGATGGTTATTCATTATTTATGAGTTATCTTGATCCGTATTTATGCATGAACGAAATGAAAGAACATATACAGAATTGTATTCAAAGACATTTTGCAAAGATAACAGAGATACAGTAAACACATATTCTATTAAATGGCGGAAATAGAACAAACTGTAATACAATTGCTAGAATGGTGGTAGCTATCTCTGAGAAGAGATGTGGCTGCGACGCTCATCCGTGCCAAGCTGAATACAAAAAGAGGCCAAAGGGGCCCATTTATAATAAGAATGAGGTGAGAACCCCAAAATTCCAAAACGTAACCCTAGAAGATGAACCGTCATAAAGTTTGTGGCCCCAAGGTGGTAAGTTGAATAGTCAACTACCCGGGGTCATAACTTTTGCATACGATCTCCGATTTGGGCGTTCGATAGCTCGTTGGAAAGGTATATCTAAGATTTACAACTTTTGGTTGGCCAAATGCATGCCAATGCTATCCATTTGGCCCTGAATCTCCAAAAAACGTCGTTTAGGGCCTCAAAACAAACCCATAAGTTTAGGACTCGAAAAACTGTAGAAAAATAACTAAGAAACTGCCACAATGGACAATTGTTTTGAGCTAGTGGAATAGGTGGGTGGCCACCGATCTCCATCTGGACCAATCCTCCCTCCTTAGGAAGCAATGGTCTCCATTGCGTCGAATCCTGTATCATATCTCGAACTGTGTGTTGAGTTGATCTCCTGGTGCGACATTTGCTGAAGTGAAGAGGCTTCCTTTCTTTGACATCCTGAGAAGGCTGTAATTGTTGTATGGATGATTTGTTTCTGGATGAGCACCTTGAATGTGTGGCCTTGCATCGTAGAGGTAATCGGATAGATGAGAAAACAATGGCTCTGTCTTCTTCTTGTGTTTGATGAGCAGAGACACCCTGTGCAAAGGGTGTGGAGGTCTCTGTGATCTTATGTTCTCCTTCAGACGCAATTGTGAAGAGGAATAATTTTCTGATGTGGGATTAGCTTATCTTCCTACCTTGCGAGACTTTGTTAGGTGCAACGGTCTCTGGTATTCGATAGAGTTTTCCTCCCAAAGTAACAATGACACTGCAAGGCCATGACTCATATGCAGCATGACGCTTCCACATATATGGTTGTCCTAAAAGAACATCACAGACTTCAAGTCGGGCCACATCACACAGTACTTCATCTTTGAATGGCTTGATGCCATATGGTAGGAGGCATTGTTGAGTAATGCGGATACCTCGTCCTTGGCTTAGCCAACCGATGTTGTAAGGTTGCGGGTGTGGTGTTGTCGGAAGCTCCAATCTCTTGATGACTTCTGCTGAGATTAGGTTCTTTTGGCTACTGTTTTCAACAAAAAAATGTAGAGGCATTCCCTTCATCCACATCTGCGAGTGGAATAGGCGCTCCTTTGCCTCTGACTCTTCAGGATCCCAAGCCTTGTTTCATATCACCTTTAGGGCTAAGCAAGCCTCCTTGCAAATCAAGATAAAAAAGTAAAAAAGAAACAAAACATTACCTTCAGGTATGTTTGGGACCATGTTGTCAAAACTCCGTAAACACCCCAAAATCCCACTTGGAGGAACATGTCATAAAGTAGTTTAATAATTGCGTAAGTGAATATACACAACATCAAAAGATAAACTCATGCCATACTAACCAATGCTCCTTAGGAACTTAATGATGTGTTTTTGGTTATATGTTATATCCATTTTATTTATTTATTTATGGAATTTGAACCGAAGAACGCGTTACTAATACGATGTAACGATGTACATCGTGAGTGGGTGTCCGTGTCACCATGAAGAACATGTAACATGTTTTTTCTTTTCCGATGATGGCATCATATTTCTATTTACTACTTTCCTTATATCAGATTCCGTTAGTAGATAAAATTCTATCCGACTCTTCAACCAGATAATAGTGAATATCTACAGTACTAACATGTGTCTATAAAAGTACAATAGTAATTCCGTAGGAGTAGTAGTACAAATCTAGATATTATTGTTAGTGGGTACACGTGTCACCATGAAGAACATGTGGTGAAACATCGTGAGTGGGTGAAGTTCAAAACAAAGAAGCTCTTTCGTATTCACCTTTCTAAGTAACAAGTTAATTGAGTAGACACGGAATGACAGAGTAATAAGTTAAACTTAGTAAAATATCGAGTTTTCTAATTACGCGACTCTTTAGTCTATATGAGTCCGAGTAAACAAAGAGAAAATTCATATATAATATTGTGATGGGATACGTAATTCCTTAGAAAAACACATTGAAATTCGTTTCAAGATAAAAATACATATATCCCTTTCAAAGTTTTATTATGATCTGTTTTTGTAAATATATATTTTTAGGCACGATTTGAAACATTTCAATATTTTTTTTCACAATAGAAACAATAACCTCATAATAGTAAGATTACATTGCATCCGAAATACTAACCATAATAGTAAGATTACATTGCATCCGAAATACTAACCACGCTGTAAAAATTGAAATCATTGTTATATTTTTATAAAACACTGTTTACTTGACATTAAAGATTCAATAATATTGCGATTGATATACTTACGCTTTTTCAAGTCTATGGTTTTACATAAAAAGTAAAGATTCAATAATACTGTGAACATATACTTGTGCCTTGTGAACATATACTTATGCCTTCGAGCCTATAGTTACATAAAAAAATAGAGAGTAAAGATTCAATAATTTTATTACATTAAAAAAGAAGAAGTAAAGATTCAATCATTTTTCGAATATACACTTATGCTTTTAAGTTTAGAGTAACCCAAAACATCGATAAATTCTGATAATTTTGTGAATCTATATATCATAGGAAGTTTTAGAACAAGAGCATTATGTATGTAGAACATCACTATCTTCATCATCTGCATGGGATAGTATCATCAACATCATCATGGAACATTGAAGCGAATAATTATTCGCTTACACAAATAATATTACCAAAAGACTTGGAGTATTAAATAAGCCATAATAATATATAAATTGATGATAGAATAGATATGCTGATAGATTATAAAGTGAGTGCCATATATATATTAATCGTAAAGGCACTTTGGATACTATCCATGAAATGATGCGTCATTTTAGAATTGTTTACTAATAACTATTTATTAATTATTAATATCAATATGTATTAATATTAATAATTAATATTGGTTTTAATAGTTATTATTAATTATATAATAGTTATTTAATTATTATTTTATGTTCGTTACATTGCCTTCCCCTTAAGGGAATCTTTGTCCTCAAAGATGTATTGGACATTAATGTCTCATTTATTTTAATCTGTCGTCTCAGAATTCTTTCCCTTTTGTATTTGCGACATTTGAGGAGATGAGCCGATGTGAATTACGGAATTCCCAGGAGAATTGTCGCATCGTATCTGCTGTGGTCCATCCCAGATCTATTTTTATCGGAGCTCTGAGATCTTTTTGTGCGACAACTCGTCTCAATTGTTGCTTGGTATGTCGATATTTTCACATGTACACATAAGTCTTTTGTGAATATTCATTTTGACCCTGTCATTGGTCAAAATGACGATTATAATTAGGATCTCTGTAAGGTGCATGTGTTGTTTGTTCTTCTTTCTTTTGGACTACGGCGAGGATTGTCTTCACTTCCTCGATTTGATTTTTGGATGCATTTTCCTGGATTGTGCTTCTTGGTTCTCCAGTAGATTGTTCATGATTCTGAATCATTTCGATTCTTTCCTCTTGCGATTTTTTTTCAATTTTGAACTCCTTGATCTGATTCTGTAGTTCCTGATTATGATTATTTAGACACTGGTTTTCTTCTTGCTTTTCCAATATTTTTCCTTCAAAGTCTTCATCGGAGTGTTCCTTCTTACTACTATTTTTTAATTTTTTTATTTTTGTAATTCGGGTTTTGTTATGATTTCTTAATTTGAAAATTTCTTCAGAATTGTTGGATATTGTTTTATTACTCTTTGCGATCTCCAACTTGTGTTCCTTTTTAGAGTCGTTGTTTTGTTGTTGAAGAACTTTTATCTGTTGTCGATACTGGTTGACCACTGATTCTTGATCTTCTACTTTCTGGCGTATGTGCGTCAGTTCTTCATCTCTGTCATTAATGATTTTGTTCAAGCATATTCAATTATGCTTCATAATCAATTATTTCTTTCTTTATATCTTGATTTTTGTGTCTTTGATTGAAATCATTTTCCCTTTTTAATTTCTTAATCTGTGCGATCAAGTCTTGACTATGATTCTTCAAACAAGTAATTTCTTCATCCTTACTGGCGACAATTTTTTCAACTTCTTTCTGCTTCTTCTATTCTGACTTCTGATTACCCTGTGAAATCATCTTTGATATATCCCGGAATTCTTCAGATGTTGGAGATTCTATTTCTGACTTCATTGTAATATCTTGAAATGTGATTCTCTTTCTCTTATAGGAAAATGTCAAAAACTTCCTTTTGGAATTTAAGATGAAAGTCCCCAATGTTTTTATCCAAGGTAAACCCAAAATTATGTCACCGTCAAAGCTCCATAAGGAACTAACAATGAATTTCGATGTGACCATATAATCTCGAACACTCAGTTGTAAGCCACTTATTTCAGTTCATTTTTTGCCCAAAAAGTCTAGCTCTTCCCTTATATTTGACTCAGGAACCATTAAATGATTAGCGAATTTAGTACTAATATAATTATTTCTTTCAGCAAATGCGATAGAAATGGTGATATCATTCCCTACAAGTGTCCCTTTAATTCTAAATAATATTGCAACATTTTTTTGTAAGGTGATTGGAAAATTTTGCTTCTTTTCAATATTAAAATCCATATTCTTGACTTTTCTTTGAAGTTTAATCAATATCTCCTTCTTTTTTTCCAATAGTTTGTAAAAATGTCAGTATATTGGGTGGTTGGGAGGAATGAGTGTTACCTTCCCCACCTAAGTTCAAATTTCACTTGCTTTTTAGTAGCAATTATTATGCACCCTTTTTATCTTTTTTTCCCTTAAGTTTTGTAAAATGTGAGTAGATTGGGTGGTTGGAAGAAATGAGTGTTACATTCCTCACCTAAGTTCAAATCTCACTTGCTCTTTACTAGTAATTATTTTGCACTTTTATATTCAAACTCAAACCCACTTTAAGAAACCAGGTGTGGTTTCACTTTTACACTCTCTCTTTTTTTTTCCTTTTACTTTTATCTTTTCTTTTTCTTAACTTTTTTTTTCCTTTTTCTTCTTCGTTTTTTTTTTGTTTTTTGTTTTTCTTTTGGACAATGTCCAATATTTTAGGGAATCCCTAAAATAAGGCTATAAGCCAAAAACCAGACAAGGTTTGAGAATTAAGGCCAAAGGCCAGATCAGCCAACAAGGCTATGATACCACTTGAAGCGAATAATTATTCACTTACACAAATAATATTACCAAAAGACTTGGAATATTAAATAAGCCATAATAATATATAAATTGATGATAGAATAAATATGATGATAGATTACAAAGTGAGTGCCATATATATATTAATCTTAAAGGCACTTTGGATACTATCCATGAAAGGATGAGTCATTTTAGAATTGTTTACTAATAACTATTTATTAATTATTAATTATTGATTATTAATATCAATATGTATTAAGATTAATAATTAATATTGATTTTAATAGTTATTATTAATTATATAATAGTTATTTAATATTATTTTATGTTCGTTACAAACATCATCATCATCAACATTAGCATAGAACATCATTATCATTATCAACATGGAACATCATCATGGAGCATCATCATCAACAACATGGAACATCCTCATCATCATCAATATGGAGTATCATGGAACATCATCATCATCAAAGAATTTCGTGATCCCTCTCTACCCCGTCGCAGTATGTCATAGAGAGTCTTACCTTCCTGCCACATGATGTACCATCTAAACTCATCATCCCACCTCGTCATAGGGTGTTCCATCTAATATCTCATCCCATCACAAAATGAGAGGATCTTACCATCTTGGGGTCTCTCTCTATCCCATCACAGGATGTCATGGAGAGTCTTTCCATCCCGTCGCAAGATGTCCTATCTAAGATCATCATCCTGTCGTAGGATGAGAGGATCTTATCATATTTGGAGCTCTCTTTATCATTCCATCTTAGGATGTCCCATCTTAGATGATCATCTTGTCACAGGATGCGAGGATCTTATCATCTTGAGATCCCTCCCTATCTAGTTGAAGGATGTCCCATCTAAGATCATCAGACAAGAACCAAGTCAGCATGGTTATGTCTATGGGACACTCACTCACACAGGGATGTGTGTGTGTGTGTGTGTGTGTGTGTGTGAGAGAGAGAGAGAGAGGAGGGTGTTAGTGGTAGGAGGATACCTACGGATGTGTGTGTGTGTGTGTGTGTGTGTGTGTGAGAGAGAGAGAGAGAGAGAGAGAGATAAAGAACCAATGGGGTGGTTGTGTGTTAGAGGGATGGGGAATAGATAGGGGGTTGGGGATTAGGTGTAGTTGGATGAGTTGAGCAATGAGAAACAATGAGATAAGGGGTTAGTAAGAACTAGGGGGAAGAGGTTGTGAGAGAGAGAGAGAGAGAGAGAGGAGAGGGGTGTTAGTGATAGGGGAAGACATATAGATATATGATTGTGTGTGAGAGAGAGAGATAAAGAGAGGAGGAGAGTGTTAGTGGTAGGGTAAGACCTATGGATGTGTGTGTGTGTGTGTGTGTAAGAGAGAGAGAGAGAGAGAGAGAGAGAGAGAGAGAGAGAGAGAGAGAGAGAGAGAGAGTACCATTGGGGGGGGGGTGTGTTAGGGGGGTGGGGATTAAATAGGGGGGGGAGGTTAGGTGTAGTTGGATGAGTTGGGGAGTGAGAGAGACTGAGAGAATGGGTTAGTAAGAGTTAGGGGGGAGAGGTAGGGGAAGGGGGGGTGGAGAGAGAGGGGAGTTTAGGGGTTTAGGGAGGAACTTAATGTGATTAGAGAGAAAGGGGAGTATAGGTGTGGAGTGTTGGTGTTTTGAATAGAGAGAGAAGGGGAGGTATTGTGGGAAATATTCCATAAGATTATGTTCCCACTTTGGGATGGTGCTAGGCCTTGTAAGCTACAACAAGGCCTCAATATTTAGAACCCCTTGTTGGTTGTGAATTTTGACCCAAGTGATCCTGCAAGATATTGTTAGAGGAAAAAGAATAAAACTAAGAAAATGATAAAAAAACTAAATAAAATGACAAAGGGAGTAGAGGATGCAAACTTCAACAATCAATGTGAGCCAAACCACTTGTATATTTCCAAATGGTCAACCTGGTACAACACCTTGGAGATGTGAGATCCAAAAGGAGGAAAAAATATTCCTAGGGGAGGCCTTTCTTGTCCAAACTTGTTTGCAAAATGGTTAAGGAACCAAATGAGAAGAGCACTTGCCCCTTGATGGAAGGAGGCAAGGGAACTTTGGGAATTCTTGGAAAGAGGGAAGAGGTGATCTAATAGGAATCTCAATCACAATTCCAACAACATAACCTTGATAAAAAATAAATTCTTACAATAAGCATGCCCATGGATTTATTTTATAGGCCAAGAGGTGGCCAAGAAATAACGAGATCATAGTGTGACCCCAAAGATCCATGTTTTGGGTCCAAAGTATATCAAGAGGCCATTTAATGCAACAAAGTTTTTCGAATACCAAAATTTGAATTCATTTGAGTAAGTGGAGCTTTCATGAGCCTTCAATGTGTCATTGGTGGGTGAGATTGTTAGATTTTGTACCTGGAGAAGTGTTCCCCTAAGTGACTTTAACCTTAGTCACTTAGTGAAGGGAAATAAAGTGAACCTTGCATTAAATGACTTAAGTGACATTTAATTTGACTTTAGGCATTAAAGTCAGTTTTTGATAAATTTATGTGGGTGAGCGAAATTGATATTTTAGAAATAAAATATGAGCATTTAATTTCAATCATTGATCTAATTCATTCCTAGCCATTGGATTAGATTCCTCTTCACCTACCTAGGGTTATGAGCAAAAAAAGGAAAAGGCTATTGGATTCCTTCTTGTGAAGAGATTGAAGAAGAGAGAGGTGAAGAAGAGAGTGGGGCATGAATTTCAAGACATGGATGAGAGTGATTTTCAGTGGGCACAAAAACCAAGAGCATTACTTGCTGGCATGAATTTCGAGGACGAGTACGACCTCATTTATTGTAGGCACAAAAATTGAGATAGTGTACGACCATCATTTATTGTGCACAGAAATGGAGGAGCTGTATGGTTGCATTTATTGCATATTCTACCATACAGATTCTGCACAGTTTTCGAGGGCAGCGTTGGGCATGAAATTCAAGGAAGGTACAGACACGCATTCCAAGGTTGCTGATAGTAATTTCGAGGAACAATTTTCAAGGTGTACAACAACATTTAATGTTGTTCATACAATACGGATTTTTGTTGGTTTGGGCATAAAAATTGAGGGCAAAATATTTCTCATTCTGCACAGAAATCAAGGCTGAGGTTGCAGCTGATTTTTGGCATGTTTTTCGAGAAAATAAATTCCACAGAAATCGAGGCAGCTCATGCATAGAAAATGAGACAGCCTATTGGTTGAGATAACTTGGATTTTGACTGTAAATGAATTTCCAACTTTTCTTGAAGCTAATAATAAAAACTATCTCTCTCTCTCTGACTGGTTTTCCCCTTGTGGGTTTTTCCAGGTCCATTGGCCAAAAATTTCTTGTGTTCTGTGTGTTGAATGACGTGCTAAATATTTATTTTATGTCAGTGAAAAGTGAAGTTACAACAATGTTTTAAATTCTGAAAATTTAATGTTTATTTCCAGCATGTTAAATTTCTAAGAATGGCATAAACAGTGATGAATCTTACTTTGAAACCAGTGGCTTAAAACTTGAGAAAAATCTATAGAGATCCCACCATTTGTGTGAGGCGTGCAGATATCGAAGGAAATTTCACTCGTTGTAGTGCGTATAAATAGATTTTTACCTATGTTGTTGTAATTGTTTACTACCTTGGGACCATTTTGGACTTGATCCGTACTTTGGATCTTGTGAGTATGTCTTTGGTTGGATGCATGTTATTTGTTAATTATGCTTTATCATGTGGATCATGAAATTTTTGCAAGTGTGCGAGTTTTTTGTGATAACAAGAGAGAGAGAGAGAGAGAGAGAGAGAGAGAGAGAGAGAGAGAGAGAGAGATTGTAATTTGGAGGAAATTGATGTGGAGTATATACTACATCAAGGTGTCTTAAAGGAATGAAACCAAATCATGAAATGCATACATCAAAACTCCTACAGAAGGTTGTAATGATGTAATATTCAAAAAGTTTTGAAAATCCCATAGTAGTCTAGAGATTCCTTTCCATTAACTTGGCTCAGTTACTTGTGGAAGCAGTAAGGAGAAACTTTAGAAATCCTTGTTCCCTAATGATATTCCCACCTTCAGTTATGAGGGGAATATTCTCACAAAGATTGTTAAGTTGTCTAGGCCAGATGTAGTTACTTGTAAATGAATAGTGCAAAAAATGTGTGGTGGTGATAACAAGCTTACTGCCTGTTGAGTCTGATACTACATGCAAGAGCTTCTCAACAAACTCTAAGATAGAAAGTTAGGTAATTTTAGGATGTTGATTCAACCTTCTCGAGGATCTAAATTTATAATTTCCTTCTAAGTAGATTCATGAATGAAATAATATTTTACGGAACTTCCAGTCTCCTCAAACCATTTGGTCAGCCACGATATGTTCGAATCCTTGATCAAAAGATAAATTCTTCCATATAAGGAAACATTTGATACACTTGCCTAGTCTGTGTTGCTGGAAGAACTTACATACTTAAGCAAAGGAGCATTTTGCAGGTGAGTTAAAAGTCCCTTCCAATTTTCAACAATATTTAATAAAGAAGTTCAATGTATAGATTTTCAAGAAATCATTTAAACCAACCAGATGTTCGAATACAAGGATAATACCAATTGATAGACACATTAACCATGCTAAAAAAACATAGCTTTTATAAAACTCTTGTTTATCAAGGTAAGGATGGAATATGTGTACATTATAAGAAAAACAATCATTGTGGTCGCTTTACTGGCCTCTAACACCTTATTAGCCCCCGATGTCTTTCCCTTCATGCCACCCCCCACCTCTCTCTCTGTTTCTAACCCATTAACACCCCTCGCCTCTTTTTCTACCTCTAACCCCTTACAACTCTCCTCCCCTTTCTCTACCTCTAACCCCTTACCACCCCCTTTCTCTATCTTTAACCCCTTATCACCCGAATTCTTTTTAATGTTATAATCGGCAAATAATTAAATTGTAAAGTTAGAATTTGTGCACATGTTTTTGAATACTACAACGCATTCGTGTTTTTTTATGGCGGGATTAATATTTGAATTTAAACAAAATGTGTGCATGTTTCTTAGCACTATGGCCTAACCTCTGCACATGTTGGTGTGGTATTCCTAAGGCTATGTGTTTGCTGCGGGCTTTGCTTTGGATTCATCATGTCTTTGCATTGAAGTATGATAAACCATGGCTAATTGAGCATTACATCGAATTTTTCATGATGGCCGTGTTTAGCCACTGGTTACAATATGTTGAACACCATCATTTTTTATGAAATTTTAGACACATATAATTTTTTTTTTGCAAATTCCAAATATGTGATTTTTAATCAGAACATATATACTTTTCTATTTTTTCTTATTTTTCTTTTGTCATGAATCCTTAACTCAAAAAACACATTATTAGTGTTTCTTTCATAACTCTTCGATTTCTCAACTATTTTGAAAAAAAATGTATGGCGCACTAAAGGACACCGACCTCTACATGCTTAAAAAAATCATTTCAAAATAATTGCATTTAGACCTTCAAAATATGCACCCACACTTAGCGTACTATTTTCAAGGTTCGATCACTTAGATAATTAAAAAAAATTATAAATTTTTTTGGAAAAAAAAGGGCATTAGTAGTCTAGTATTGGTTGTTCTCTATATGTTTACAGTTTAGGCACTCAAAGGTTTCACCCACAAAAACATATACCTTATAGTTTGTCCCCAAAATAAAAAAGTGTCTATAAAAAAATTCAAACTTTAGATAGTTAAAAGAACATTTTCGATGTAAAATATTTATATATTTGGAAACTTAGTTCAATTTCCTACATTTCATCTTCCTTACTTGTTGCAAGATTAATTGTGTATGTATCTCAAAATATCCATATAAGTTTAGGGATGCCTATTTTTTCAATTTTCTATTCCATCTAACATGCCAAAAATGACCCCCATTAACTTGAAGACACCCAAATCCCGTCTTTGTTTTATTGAACATTCACCTAATCGTTCTTCATTTGTTGTATAAAAATGTGTTAATCTCTTCCATCTTAATTTTATTGAATTATTTTCTATTTCACAAACTATAGTGTTAAAGTTTTTAGCAATAAATTATTTAATATTTTTTATTTTTAGCTAAGGTGGTCATTAAATGGGTTAGGGAATTTCAACAACAAGATCTTTTTTTTAAAATGGATTTTGGTAAATATTATGATTGAATTTATTGGATATTTGTTGATGTGTTTAACAATAGATGAAAACAACATCTATGACATCTAACATTGTTGTCATAGAATGGTGTGACTGCTAACATGACTACTTCATTGTGACAAATATAATTTTGTATTAATATGTGGTTGTGTATCATGATTAAAAATTGGTATCCGATGGTCAACATATCAGCCATGTATCACACATATATTCCTATGAAGTTCTACATACCATAATGATAATACTATATATAGTTATAAAGTAAACTAGTATAGACCTCTCTTAATATTGATATAGATTTCTACTTTAATTTTTTTCCCCTTAAGTGTTGAACAAAATGGAAGTTTTAAAAAACCAACCTAGATTGATTTTAATAATAGATTTATTATCATACATCAAGTCAAATCAAACATACACATCTAACATACACATTTGCATCTCATAATATTTGGTCCCTCATGAAATATGTCATTTAACTCAAGATATTTGGTGCCCATTGAAGCATGACACTTAAAATGATATTATGCTCATTCCTTTATTATTGAGATTATGATATTATGCTTATTTCTTCATAAAAAATATTCATTAGAATAACTTAATCATTTATGAAATATAAAATATTAGATCAATTTTTGAGATCTTATCTGTTTTTATTAAAAAAATTTCCTTATTTCTTTTTATTTTCAAAATAAACCTAAATACTTTATATTTTAAATGGTTTGGCAAAAATTTCTTATATTTTATAGTAATACTTTATGTAAGTTGAATATTATTTTTTTCTTAAAAATAAAACTATTTCCATTTATACATTTTTTTTCTTTATTTATTTTTTATATTTATCTTAATAAAATATTTCAAATCAATTTAATTTTCAATTATTTTAATCATTAGACAAAAACTATTTCCAAATATTTTTTTAATATATTAATATAAAAATTAAAAATAAAAATTCACCTTTTAAATAAATTATCTCAATTATTTTATTATTAATCATATTTTAGTTATAATACCAATCTTTATTTCACTTAACATTTAATTAATCATTCTTCATTTGTAATATAAATATATGTTAATCTCTTTCATTGAAATTTTATGAAGACTTATTTTCTATTTCACAAACTATATTGTTAAAAGTTAGCAATACATTATTTAATTATTTAATAATTATTTTTTATTATATATATATATGTTGGAATGTAATAAATAAGAAAATTGCATTCAATTCAAAAAAGAAAAATTATATTAGTTGCAAATTGATATATGATTGAAAAACTTTAAAAAAGGATTAATTTAGAAAAATTAAAAGATAAAATTCTTATTCAATAAATATGGTTGTATTGAAACAACTTTTCATCATATTTATTTTTATGTTTTACCTTTTGAATTAATATTGTTTTTTGGCTTTATAACATTTTTTTTATGTTGAAAGAAATTTGGATCGTTGGATATTATCTTCCTACATAACTTTGTATATCTAAAACTTTGTAGTTGGGCTTAGCAAATTTTGTAAGGATCCATATTCATTTAAAGTAGAATTTTGCTCATTTATAAAATATTTGGCCATATTTTTCTAAAAATATTTCAATTTTAAAGGATTTTATATGGTTTGTAGAATAATACAGTGAAAAAACTTTACCCTATCAAAATTGGGCCAAACAATACTTTAAAAAATTCAAATTGGCCCTAGTCCTTTGGCTTAAAAAAATACTTACTTATGGTCACATAAATCAAGGTTGATCTTAATAGACGTTAATCATCATCATTATCATAATCATCACTATAAACATATTTAAAAAAAATTAATTTTGTTTCCTATAATATTAAAATTATAATACTAATTAATTAAATATAACATATCTCACAAATATCTTAAATCCAAAAATAATTTTAATTTTTGAAATGAGAATTAATGATTTTTTAATAAATATTC
>LPNX010531706.1:0-52541 GCA_001517045.1 Pseudotsuga menziesii | reverse complement strand
CCCCCAAAACTCCTCTATCATACCCCCTTTTAGTCTAACTACCCTACTCTTCCCTAAACCCAAAACCCTCCTTATCTATATCTCTTTCTCCTCCAACAATACACTCACATAGACTCTCTCTCTGTATCTCCCTTACCCAAACCACCACCAACTACTCTCTCCCATAACCCCCTTTCCCTACAACCTCTCTCTCTTTCTCTCTCTCTCTCTCTCTCTCACAAAACTCCTCTATCATACCCCCTTTTAGTCAAACTACCCTACTCTTCCCTAAACCCAAAACCCTCCTTATCTATATCTCTTTCTCTCCTCCAACAATACACTCACACAGACTCTCTCTCTATATCTCCTTAACCCAAACCACCACCTACTACTCTCTCCCATAACCCCCCTTTCCCTACAACTTCTCTCTCTCTCTCTCTCCCCCAAAACTCCTCTATCATACCCCCTTTTAGTCTAACTACCCTACTCTTCCCTAAACCCAAAACCCTCCTTATCTATATCTCTTTCTCTCCTCCAACAATACACTCACATAGATTCTCTCTCTGTATCTCCCTAACCCAAAACCACCAAGCCCTAACCCCCCTCTCCTTCACTCTCCCTATCACCCCTACTACTCTACCTGTACCTATCACTGACTACTCTCTCCCATATACCCCCTTTCCCTACCACTTCTCTCTCTCTCTCTGTCTCTCTCTCTATCCCCACACTCCTCTATCACACCCCCTTTTAGTCTAAGTACCCTACTCTTCCCTAAACCTAAAACCCTCCTTATCTCTATCTATTTCTCTCCCCAAAAATCCCTCCTCCCCTACCACTAATCACCCCCCACTTAGGTCTCTCTGTCTCTCTCTACCCCTTACTCCTTCACCTACCCATAACCCCCACACCTTTATCTCTGTTGACTCTCAAACAACCCCTATTTCTCTCTCTACCTCACCCCCTTTTCCTACCTCTAAAACTAAATCTCCTCATCTCTCTCTCTCTCTCTCTCTCTCTCTCTCCTCTCCTTAACCCTTACACCATCTCTAATTATATTTATTCCCTAACACCCAACCTCTCTCCCTCCCTCTCTCTACCCATAACCCCCTCTATCTACCAAACACCCACACTCTATCTCTCATATCACTATCACTAACTTTTTCATCACTCTCTCTCTCTCTCTCTCTCTCTCTCTCTCTCTCTCTCAATCCCCCCTCCACACCCCCCTCTCAATATACCTCCAACTCCCCACTCCAAACCCTCCTTCCCCTACACAACATCTCTCTCTCTCTCTATCTATCTTTTCATGTAACCCCATCTCTCTCTTGCCCTCTATCCTTAACTATAAGAAAATTCTCTCTAAGTTTCCTTCTCATAATTAAACCCCTATCGCTCTTAATCGCTATCTCTTTCTCTCTCCCAACAATCTTCCTCCCCCTCACCCCTAGTCAATTGATTAGCATTTAATACATTTTCGTAATAACAACATAAAGAGGATCACTGAAAGAAACACAATCATAATGTACACAACAAGTTATTGTAGGAAAACCCTAAAGGGAAAAACCCAACAAAACTTCCTCAATATATATTTTCAATATGCAATGACCAAATAACAAGGTCTCATAGATAGAGAGACCAAACCCCAAGCATTAGATCCAAAACACCAAAGACACTAGTATTCCTCGTTCTCCGTCCCTCCTTTCTCTCTCTTGCACAACACAAGTGTGTGTGAGTGTGTACAAAAGAGGGAGGGAGCCTCCCTATTTATATTGATCTTCCCAACTGACATTTTCGCTAACTGGGATGACCTATCTAACTAACAGGGCCGACCTACCAAGGAAATCCCGATTATTAGGAATCCAAATTTGACTCAGATGTAGTTTGTCGCTTTGAAGGTGGTGAACGATGAAAAGTATGGATCCAATGATGGTGGTTCAAGGAACCAAATTGAGGTGTATGCCCCATAAGTATCTAGGAGTGGTGTGGGGGAGAAATGATGACATGATGGTGTGCTATACGATGAATCAAGAGGGTGGCAAATGCAAGCTCAAAAATCCAACTGCAGCTAAGTGTGCAAAAGGAGAGTGGATAACTGGTGGCATGCAGGCCAAAAATAAATCTCTAAAACGAAACTCCAATTGCATGTCACAACAAGCGATTCTACAACAAAAGTGGCCAGAAATCCAACAAGCAACACTACCTATGAAGAAACTGATGCACTAACCTATGGGGTATAAGTGCAAGCAATCTCCTAGCTATAGGATGGAAGCCCTTCTCAAATCATATCCTCTACTAGGTAATGAAATCCACAGTCAAACAATATGAAATAGAAGAAAAAAAGGCTAAGATAACCCGATTATTGAGAGGGATCTCAGGTAAAAAATACTCAAGAGAGTAGACACTAGGATACCTCAGTCATGACACATTTGGGATGGTATTCTGACACTTCATCCCTTTGGTCCTCCACATGCACGAGGAGACTATGAAGAGATATCCTTCCATATAGAGTGGACGGAGGTATTCCACCAAGACTTCTAGAATCCCTTTGTTGTGGCTTACCCCCACAGAGTGAGAGCCCCCCTAATAAACTGGTTGTGCCCATGTCAACAAACACTAGAGGATTTTGGTTCCCTAGAAGACAACAACCATGTCTCAAATTTAAGTGACAAAGGGGGGCTATTTGGATGCCTATCCACCGTATCCTAGCCTAACTAGAATATTGGTTTCATCCTCGAGTGAAGTTAGGATGTTGGTTGAGTTATGGTTAATTTAAGATCTTTTTGGGGTCGTGAACCAAGTGTTCAAATTAAGGTGTGAGATGTGTGCATAAATCAAGTGTGATCTCTTAAACCAAGGTCTGTCTTTTAGAGACTAATATCCTAAAAAGTAAATGACAATACTGAAAGTAAATTCTTTTCGAAATTTAAAAACTAATATTTGCATATGAAATAAAATATGCAAGTAAATAAGCACACTAAGAACTCTATAGGGTTTATGAAATACACGGGGGTCTCAACAACCAAGATCAATAAGGATAGGCTCAAATAAAAGAAAGTGGGGACTAAAAAAACACCAAGGGGCTGTAGGAAATCAGATCTAAAAAAATACATTTAGGAAAGGGGAATAACACAGACATGGGGTCTAGAATGCATCTAAAACACCTTAAACAGTTGTAAAATCGATAGGTCACACTTGTTGGTGGAACATATGTAATCAGGGTCACATAATATTTAAAAACAACTGTGATTGAGATGGGAAATCAATAGAAAAAACATAGGTCACACTTAACAAGGGTTTTTATGCAACCATTTGCACAAAACAGGGTCACTAAAGTGACCCGGGTCTCTCTGGAAGGCAGACAAAAGAGTGATATGGACTTTGGATCTAGGTTGCACTTAACTAGGAAAAACATGTGACCTAGGTCACACTTATTGGGAAAAAAGGTTAGACTTGGGTTGTGCCTTTCAGCCGAAAAAGTGCAACTTGGCCGAAACTCAAATTTTTTTGTGGAAAAAATGTTGGTTAGGGTTGGGGGGGAAGGAACTGTAAACGAAATGGTTTGGATGTGCCAAAAGGGGGACATATATGTGATGACTAGGGGTGCCTATTAAATTGAGCACATATATCTGTGGAAAAATGAACAATTCACAAGATAGATCACACAATTTACTCAGTTATTGAAGAATGAAATAGTGCAAAATGGCTTGCAACTATGAATTATTTCATTAATAAAAAAAGTAATTAGATGGTGAATTAAAATGGAATACAATCTCTAAATAGCCACATGAAATTCGAGTCCACATGAGAAAATTTGGTTTGATTAGAATCTACTTGACTATAGGTAACTAAGACCTTGTCTAAATCATTATCGGAGGACTCAATAGTTAACTGACCTTGTCTAAATCATTATCGGAGTTCTAAAACACAGCTCAAGTGTCTAATTCAGTGTTAATTGAGGCTAACTGATTGCGGTAGGTGAGGAATGTGCCTCTCCCACATGCATCCATGCAAACCTAGTGCTAACTGAATGTAGAGGACTAGAACTAAATTTAACTGACTCCTAACTTAGCTTGAGTAGTCACCAACTCAACTCAATTGACCTTGGTTGGTATCATCACTCCTAGTGGCTCCTAAACTTATGCATGCAAGTTAAATCAGTGTTAATAGGCATCAATTAGTATTCTCCACACTTTATTAATTGAAACGTGTGCCCTAATTAGGCCAAGTGGACCCAATGGTGCTAGTGTAAACTGGATGGACTCC
The DNA here is from genome assembly GCA_001517045.1 of Pseudotsuga menziesii. Classification (NCBI taxonomy): domain Eukaryota; kingdom Viridiplantae; phylum Streptophyta; class Pinopsida; order Pinales; family Pinaceae; genus Pseudotsuga; species Pseudotsuga menziesii. Next base: position 48,299 of record LPNX010531706.1, on the reverse strand, counting down.
AGATTTAGACATGAATCCTGATTTAGATATATGACTAAATTGGAAAAGGGAGGATTAATAATCCTAACACCTCCCCTGAATGCTAACTTGGACAATCTGTGGGCCCTGATAACTAAGACCATAGGTCACCCATTACACCAAGTAAAGTAAAGTAACTGCTCAATACACGGAGCTGGGGAAAAACACATGGGAGAAAATACCCCCCTCTATCTAAGCAGATAGAATCTAGATTCAAGTTTGAAAAACTTAGAAATATGTTGCTGCAACCTTCATCTCTGTGATGTAGTGAAGCAACATGAATGGTGTTCTGTGTGTTAACACCATTATTTAGCAGAGAGCAAAAATACCATGGTGAGGAGAAACTAATGTTCATTCATAATACTTTGGTTAAATTTTATGGTAAGAGGGTAGCGCAAGATGCAAAAAGAGAGAAATTATCAAAAGATCCTACAGTGTGAAAGTGGAAAGGAGAAGATCAACGGCCTATATTGTGTCTTCTCTTCAAAGATGCGAGGAGAATAAGCGTATGCTGGCGGCTAATGTGATGTATAGATCAACGGTCGTTGATCCATCCGGATGAGATCCACGATGTCTATAAGCTCTGCTTTGTAAAAATGCACGGTAGATAAAACCATGACGCTCCACGGAATTAGATACATACCACCTGATCTAACGGCGAAAAAATAAAGGTAGATTGCATCGACGGTTGTGGATGATTCCGGAGTGGTAACTTGCATGATGGATACGATCTGGACGCCCGTCAGAATGAGGTACATGGCATTTGATCCGATGGTTGAAAATTAAAGGTGGAATATATCAACGGTCACGAATGGATCCGAAATGGGTAAGTGCATGACAAATAAAAGTGAAGAGTGGTTACGGAATATAAACTGCTATCCACCTGGCAAATTGGGGTTCAATCTGGAGATGAAAGTGGTTTAGTGGAAACCACCAAAGGAATGTTCCAGAGTGGGGTCCTATAAAAGGGAAGTTGGCTTGCCTCGTGGTTATTTTATTGGTGCCGAACGGGTGAAAAAGACCTGCAGCTTCGTCAACCTTCGATTGTCAGTGTCGAGCACAAGCCACTACAGTTAACAAGTAAGGCTTAAAGACCTATAATACGTTCGTCTGAATTTCTATTCTCAACCAGATTATGGAGAAGGGGAAGGAATTGCAAGGGTCTGGACATGTTGTAGATGATAGGGAAAATTATTTAGTGGATAGAGACAGAGGCGTGTGCGACCCCTTTCTATATATAGGAAGAATTTCAGTCAGTAAGGAAAGGTTATGGCACTATAAATCACAAGGAAATGATGTCCTGAATGTCTGTAAATCCTTTTTATACTATTTCTCCATTGAACAAACCCTGCATTTTCCAGAATTTGTGGAATGGTGTGCTGTGAATTACTCCCCTTCTTAGAGAATCATTGTAAGCCACTATACATCCCGAATCCTCTGTAAAATCAACGCCAAAGTTATCCGCGAAAATCTCAATTTTCCTGACAGTTACCCTGACCAACGTGAACCTGTGAATGAGTTAATCTTTGCTGAATTGTTCAAGAAATGTGAAACTGAAATCCGTTGCCAATTCATGTCCAATATTTTGAAAGAAGGTCAATCTTTAGATGTTCTTTTCTTACCTTACCCTGTACATATTTTTAAAAATGAATTTCAATTGGTGGTATCTCTGGTCTGTCAAATATTTGGTCTTGATGATGATTGTCACGTGAGTGAAGTCATCCTTGGTTTTTTATTGAAAATAAGTTCCTTAGGTTCTGAATCCCAATTTTTTCTAGTGTTTAGTCTAGATGAGTACTTAGCGGAAGCAATTCATCTTCAGCTAAGTGAATTTCCGAAAGTTAGGTTCTTTAAATTTCAGACTTACCTGTTGAACATGCTGCTATGTTCAAATGTCACTGAGTTACAATTTCTGAGTACTATTTTCTCCTCTGATTTGCCCAAGCAAATCAGTATTTTTGAATTCACTAATTCAATCATCTCTAAGATATATAAAATGTTGTTCGATGAAGAGTTGCCCCATGTGTTGGAGGAGATGAAGTGTCTGATGCAGTCCTCACCCGAAGACCAAGTTGGAGACTGGTTCTTGCACATAGATTCCACTGTTTTAAGAGTATACAGATTTACCAAATATCCTTATAAGTTACCCACTTTTTTGACCCCGAGAAATTTTTCTTTGGAATTCATGAGGCAAAGGTTGCAGTCTGAGGAAGAGCATTTTGGAGCTTTTAAAAAATCTTCAAATATTAAATTCCCCCTCAAGGTTGGCTCTTTCATTTTTAAAAGTAAAGGTTCCTTGATGTTTATTGAGAAGTTATTGGCAGGCATGAAATTCAAAAAGGAAACAAAGATAAATTATGATCCCCACCATGTAATATCCTTGAGGAAACATGCCAACAAGAACAAACCATTTGATCACCAGTCAATTGAAGGTTTGGTCGAAGCAACCAATTTGTTGCAGTTTAGAGAGACTCCCAGGTCTGACAGAGACACAAGTAGTATTGTAATTAAAAGAAGTCTTTCTGAGGTCGAGAGCATGGAACTAGATGAAGACAGATCACATAAAAAATCCAAGCTATCTCAAGGTGGTGGAATTTCAAATGAAGATATTTATGATGATTTCAAGAAAGTTGCCCTAGTCCCAACAAAAGCTGTACAAATAAATCAGTTTTCATTTAAAAGTGTAGATGGTTTAGAGTCAAGTTCAACTTTCAAGTCAAAACAGGAGATCAAATCTAGTTATATGGAGAAAAGAAAGCAGTCTCTAGAAGAGACAAGAAGTTTGCTCCCACGAGTAAGAAATTTAAACAATCCAAAAATTTCTTTGATCTCTACCAGAGATGCCGAAAGAAATACCTTCAAGTTAGCCATGGTGAATGACAAAAAGATGTCTGAGATGGAAATCCGGTTGGATAAAATCAGTGTACCGGACAAGATACAGCTTCACAAGCAAACAAGTGACATCATTTATTCAGACCTTTTACAAGCTATGATGAGAGTAAACAAATTACAAATTTTGGTAGATAAATTAGAAATTCAATTGAAGCATGAAAGAATTGAAAATAAGGCCAATGCCATTTAGATTAAGAAACTACAAGCAGATATTGTCAGTTCAGGTAATGAGAAAGAAAACACCCAGGCGGTCAGAAGAATGCTAGAAGAAAAGGAGAATGCACTCCATGTTTTAAAGAAAAAATTGAAGATCCTGAGCACCGAGCATGTTTAGTCCTCCGATTTATTGGCTCTACCCGAAGAGAAAGATAAGATGCATTAAGAGATGATGGAACATAAAGGAAAATCTGTCGAGCTGCAAGAAGAAAAATACAGATGGGAAGCCGAGAGGAGTGAACTAATATCTCAAATTTCTTTGCTGAAAAAGGACCAGAACGAGGAAAAAGAGAGGATGGAAGAGTTGATGAGTCGGACGCCTATTGATGAAGACTTATCTATTGTGAATATTGACAAACCATTGAATGACTTCTCTGCAGATGACTTGTCAATACCTATGTCCCAGGTCAGCTTAAAAGAGGAAGAAATAAAAGAATTAAAAGCAGAGAATGAAAAGATCAGGTATGAATTGGCCAAGGTAAATGAGAATAAAAATAAAATAATGCAAGACAAGAATTAGCTGGAAAGGTCCTCTCCAAGGGGCAAATCACATCATTTGGGACACCTTGTCTATAGAGATCACAAAATTCTGGCACCATCTGAACTATATCGATGATCTATGCATTTTGATCAACTTGGCCCACCAAAGACTAAAGTTAATGAATGAACATATGGAAAAAAGGCCCCTTACCACAACAAAGAACACATTGAATTTTTTAAATTCATTGACATATCAGAAATTACATGACATGGGAATAAAAGACAGGATATCAATAGTACTATGGGCTAAGAAATTTATCCACAAGCATCATTTAATGAAAATGGTCCAAGACAGAGCTGATGAAATGGTTTTATAGGTTAATAACTTCAAGCAGGTTTTCAAGGAGCTATTTGAGGATGGCCTGCCTTCCTTTTGGGATGAGGAGGGATGGATTTTTTCTCAGGAGCACTATCACAGCTTGTTAGTTCAGAGCCGCATGGACCACTCCAAGTTCGATGATCTTGAAAAGGGCCTAACAAGGAAAACTATTGTGGATAAATTGACAGAAGATTTCGAAATTTTACAAAATTTCCTACTTGTCAGAAAAGGATTGCCCAAGGTGTCGTATGAAGTGTACATGGAGCTGGAAGTGGACATTTGAGAAATGATGGAATGTGATACCCCAAGCTCAGAGCAATGGAAGTCCGTGGAAAGGTTCGGGAAGAAAAAATACATCCTTCATTCATAGAGACAGGTGTTACGCGCCAAGGAGCTGACTAGATGAAGACATGTTAGCAAGTTGATTTTAGCTTAATGATTTGTTAGGATTGAAGCTGTAGTTTATTCCTAAGAGTTAGGAATTCAGTTACAAGACTTTAATTAAGCCGATCATTTAGTTATGAATCTTCTTGGAAGATCAAATTATTTTTATGTATATATTTGCATCTATTTTATGAGATGGGGGTTGGAACCCGTCCTGTTGTTGAGAGTTTTGGAAAACATATATTTTTTGAAGAACGAAGTTGAATTTGAATGAATTATCAGAGATTCATGCGTCATTTATATTACATTCTGTGCTTCTCTTTTTCTATGATTGTTTTTTCTAGTTGCACACTCCATTCTGTTTCCTTCATATTTGAAATATAGCGTTGAATGATTAAAATTCATGCTGGCTGTGCTTTGATCATTGTTTCAAATATTTTATATATCCTTCTGCTAAAGTCGATATAGAATTCATCATATGATGCTCTGTATTGATGGACTGTTCTCTTTTCTTCTATTCCAAATGAATCAATGAATGACTATGATTAAATGATTACCTTGCCTTTGGTAAATTCCTGAACATGCGATTTTGTGATATTTTATCTATATGTGACTCCATGCCCAATGGTTCTGTGTACTGTTTCAACCATATTTATAATCTTTAAGTGTTGACATATATATTTATCGCCTTGTTAAATCTATATCTGAGAGATCCCTCTCTGGAAAGAAAATCCAGTTTCTTTCTAAAAGTGGTTTTGTTGTTACCTTGGGATTTACCTTTCACAACCTTTGGGTACATTCTGAGTGCTAACAAACTGGCGTCGTTGCCAGGGAACGAAAGTGCATATCTTCCCTGGGAGAATGACAAAGTTTGAAGAAATATTTCTGTGGGCAAACAGGAATTTTATCAGCAGAAGAGGTTGTATATTTGCCCTGGCGACTCCATTGTGAAGCTTGTTCAGAACTTAAGGAGTCATTCTGGCTTCGAGAAGGCACATGTGAGGTAACTCTGATACCGAAGTCTTGAAAAGTTTTGAAGACCCAGAAAAGCTATTTAAAAGAAAAAATAAAGAAAAGCTAGATTTTCCTTTGTTTGGTGCATCATCATCTCAAGATTCTCATATTGATCCAAAATAGGAAGTTAACGTTGGAAAAAATCAGTTGAAAACCAAATCTAAATTTGACCTTAAGAATACTGAGTTTAATCCCCGTAGGTTAGAATCTTACTTGTTGGATTCCCTTTGTAGATATTTGTAACAAACCACAAAGGATGAAACATTTACCTCTCAGAATACTCAAACCTCTTCAATCCCTGTGAATCCACCTAGACCAATGGCAGCCAGGTTTGCTCCCCTGCGTTTGCCTGTTGTATTGCATGATCTTCCTCTGAATTATTCCCAAAGAATTTCCTTATTTGATGGATAAGGTGACATAACCGCAAAACAACATGTTGCCAAGTTTGAAGATTTCATTGACTTGTAAGAAGTTGATTTCCCAGATGTCAAAATGCGATTATTTGCCCAGAGTTTGTCAGGTGAAGCAAAGAAGTGGTTTAAAGATCTGCCAAATGGGTCTATAGTGAATTTTTAGGCCTTTCAGAATGCATTTTTAGATAGATGGGATGATAAATAGAACCCTTTGAAACTTTTATCTCAGTATAACAGTCTCAAAAAAGGAGGTTTTGAATCTATTCATGAATTCTCTAGCAGATTTATGAGGGTTTACAATTCCATCCCAGAGGATATAAAACCTTCTGCAGCCGCAACAAAATTGCACTATGCTGGAGCTTTTGATAATGACTTTGCATTTTCATTAAGGGAGAGAAAATCAACAAATCTTGCTACCATGTTTATAGATGCTCTGGAAGTAGAAGCAAACATGATGGCGAGTGGAAAGATGAAACATAGGGATATTGATAGAAGAAAGAAGGAAGAAAATTTGCCTTCTACTTCTTCTTCTAATGATGTCAAATTTGAAATGATGTTGAAAACGATGGAAAAGTTGATGGATAGATTAACTATGGATAATAGGGGATTCAATAGAGAAAAAACTGAGCCTCAAATTAGGAATCCTAATTTCAGAAGACCGAATCCTCCTGCGCCTCCCCCCCAAAACCGGCAGAGAGACATGAGAAATCCAAGAAATCAGGAGGAACAGCCAATTCATCCACCTTTTCCTGAAAATTATGTTGCTGATGAAGAAGGTCCAGCTGAAAATGAGATTCACCTTTTTGGAGAGAAATATTTAGAGATCTATCTTACTAAAGAGGAGCATAACTTGTTCGAGCATGAGGAAGGAAATGAAGAATTTGAAAGGGAGAACAAGTTGTATCAAAGGGGTTATTTACATGCTATGGATGATGTGCAGAGAAAAATCCGGTTGAGGAACAGGGATGTCCTCATAAATAAAGGGAAGGCAAATCCAAATTAGCGTTCTACTAGTTCTTTGAATGTAGAAAAGGGAAAATAATTACAAAAAGACTCTTTTGTAAATAAAGAGGCTAAAAATGGTGTACAAAAAGATAAAATAACAAAACAGGTGACTTCGGTTGATGTGGAAAGAATTAGTTCTGGTTTTAATTTACAAAATGAACTTTCAAAGCTAAATATTTTTGTTCCTTTTAATGAGTTATTGAGAAACACTGAATACAGGGATACTATCACAAAAATGGTCAAAAATCAAGGGGAATGGTAGTCTGACATTTTAGAATTGAATGATGATAATCCCGCTATTTCATTTGGATCAAAAGCTGAAAATTTAGAAGGGGAAGAAGTTCCTCCTTTCTATTTAAGTCTAAATGTGCATGATAAAGTGGTCAATAATGCTATGCTGGACTCAAGGGCATCACATAATCTAATTCCTAAGGGAGTGGTAGAAAGTCTGGGATTGGAGGTAACAAGACCTTATAAATATCTGTATTCTTTTGATTCTAAAAGAGTAAAATGCCTTGGATTAATTAAAGACATGGTGGTAAACCTAAACAAATTGCCCTTTAAAACTATAGTTATGGATGTGGTAGTGGCCGATATCCCACAAAAGTTTAGGGTATTGTTGTCAAGATCCTAGACTTCTAAATTGAAAGGCAGTTTACAGATGGATATGTCATATGCCACGATTCCTGTTCGAGATGGGAACAGAAGATTATATAGTGAAAAGAGAACTCAATACGTAGTAAGCAGTTAGGATAAACCTGAAATTCATCACATTTATGCTGTCGATACTGATTTGGGGTCCTCCATTTTCTTCAATAATGTTGTTCCACATGATGTAGAAGAGGCTTTGCAGAAGAAGTTTGAGGATAATAAGGAAAAGGAAGTAATAGAACAGGATGCTTTGGAAGCGAAGAAAAAAAAAGAAGGCCAGTGGATTATGTACTTTGATGGGTCTGTTGCGAAAGTAGGTGCTAGAGCCGATGTGTACATAATTTTGCCTATTCGGGATTTCAAAGCCTTGTTATACAACCTAACATTTGAATGTACAAATAATGTGGTAGAATATGAAGCTCTATTATTGGGATTACATGCTTTGAAAGAATTAGGAGCTCAAAAAATAAGGATTTTAGGAGATTTTGAGATGGTGATCAACCAAATAAATGAAAGCTATCAAACCAGGCATCCTCGGATGAGGGCTTATAGAAATGAAGTGTGGGATATGCTTGGTAACTTCTTTATGGAGCATACAATTCAGGTGATTCCTAGACATGAAAATTTGGTAGTTGATTCTTTAGCTGTGGCCGCTAGGAAATTTGAAACCCCTGTTGCTGGCCAGAGGGAATACCAGGTGGAAATTGTGAATAGACCGGTCGTCTATTCCTGATAACTATAAATATTGGTAGGTGTTAGAAGATGATATGTAGATCAGGATATTCCTGAAACTTTCGGAAGAATTTGTGAATACTCCTATTGACACCGAGAATGAAAATGACAAGAGTATTCAAGATGATGAAGAGCTTGAGGAGGAAGGGAATAGCGCTGAAAAATTGAAAGGGACCTTAGGAGGTAAGGATATCATCCAGTTGAAAAACAATTTCATACCAAGAGGAATAATCCCTTTAGAAAATATTTTTGATCAGAATGATGTGAATAAATATCCAAAAGTGAAGCCTGTTGATAATGCTATCGAAGAAAAGAATATTGGTACCAAATAAAATCCTAAGATTGTAAAGCTGTCCAAGAAATTACCTGAAAAAGAAAAAGAAGAGTATGTGAAATTAATGAAAAAATATACAGATGTCTTTTCTTGGAGTTATGAGGATCTCAAAGAGTATGATACATCCATCATACAACATACCATTCCTATAAAGCCTGGGGAGAGACCTTTTAAACAGAAGCTCAGAAGAATAAATCTCAAGCTGCTGCCTATTATTGAGAAAGAAATCAAGAAGCTATTTGATGCCAAGATCATTGTAACATTGAGGTTTTCAAAATGGGTTGTAAACTTGGTTCCTGTCAGGAAAAATAACAGAGAGATAAGATTGTGCATAGATTTCCACAATTTGAATAAAGTTTCCATGAAAGATAACTATCCTCTACCCAAGATGGATCATATACTGCAGCAAGTGGTTGGAGCCGAAAGAATTTCAATGCTGGATGGTTTTTCTGGGTATAATCAGATCAAGGTATTACCTGAAGATCAAGAGAAAACTGCTTTTACTACACCTTGGGGAACCTTTATGTATGCAAAGACGCCTTTTGGTTTGATGAATGCAGGGGCCACTTTCCAGCGAGCTATGGACATCGCTTTTGCAGGGGAAATTGGGAATTTTGTAGTAATCTATATGGATGATATCACGGTCTACTCAAAGTCTGACAGAGAGCATCTGCGTCATCTGGAGAAAGTGTTCATGAAATGTAGGAAGTTCGGTATATCGTTGAACCCAAAGAAGTCCAATTTTGCATTGGAAGAAGGAAAGTTGTTGGGACATATAATATCAAAATATGGAATAAAAATTGATCCTGAAAGGGTGAGTGCAATTTTGAAAGTGGGTGAACCCAGGAGCAAAAAGGAGATACAGTCATTCTTGGGGCAAGTAAATTTCTTGAGAAGCTTTGTGCCAAGTTTTGCTGAGATCTTAATGAATATCACAAATATGTTGAAGAAAGGTCATGAGATAAAATGGAATGATGAAGCTAGAAAGTCCTTCTGGGAAATCAAAAAATCAATATCAGAGGCTCCTGTGTTGGTGAGCCCAGATTTTACCAAAGACTTCTCAGTATTTTCATATGCTTCAGAATATACTATAGCTGCAGTTCTGTTACAGAAAAATGATGAGAATTTGGAACAGCCCATAGCGTTTTTTAGAAAAATGTTAAGGGATGGAGAATTGAAATATGACATCATGGAAAAACAAGATTATGCCTTAGTCAAAGCACTGAAGGATTTCAGAGTGTATATTCTACATTCACATATAATTGCACATGTTCCATCTGTTGCTGTAAAGGGAATCCTGACACAACCAGATCAAGAAGGTAGAAGAGCAAAATGGATTTCTACATTATTGGAATATGATATCGAAATAAAACCCACCAAGTTGATTAAAGGACAAGGATTAGCTGAAATGATGGCCAATTCAAATTGTGAAGCTTTGGAAATTAATTTCTTATCTGATCAAGCTAATCAGTTAGATACAAAAGTGGAAGTAATGGCTAATTTTGTGGCTTCTCCATGGTATTCCGATATTGTATATGTCCTTCAAAATTTGCAAGCACCGGAGGGGTTGAGTAAGTCAAGAGCCCGGTCCATAAACTTAAAAGCTCCTAAATTTTGTATTCTAAATCAATATCTCTATTGGAAAGATCCCAGAGGAGTGTTGCTGAATTGTCTTTTGGAAAATGAAGCTCAACATACAGTCAAAGAATTTCATAAGGTAGAGTGTGGGGGACATCACTCTTGGAAAGTGATGGCAAATAAAATTCTAAGAGTAGGCTATTATTGACCTACATTATTTTCAGATGTGTATAAAGAAACTAGCAAGTGTCATCAATGCCAGATTTTTTACGGAAAGAGAAAGGTACTTCCTCTCCCTTTGAATCCAATTACAATAGAAGCTCCTTTCCAGCAGTGGGGTTTGGATTTTATTGGAAAAATAAACCCCAACTCCTCAGGACAACACAAGTGGATTTTGACGGCTACAGATTATTTTACAAAATGGATTGAAGCTATCCCCACTAGAAGAGCCACGGAGAATGTAATCATGGATTTATTTGAGGAAAATATATTGGCTCGATTCAGGTGCCCTAGAAGAATAGTAACAGATAATGCAACTACATTCAAATCCAATAAAATGATTGATTTATGTCACAAGTATCATATAAGCCTCAATCATTCAACTGCCTATTATCCGCAGGGAAATGGGTTAGTTGAATCTTCGAATAAAAGCTTAGTAAGGATCACTAGGAAGCTGTTGGAAGATAATAAAAGATCCTGGCACACCAAGATCAAGTATTCTCTATGGGCTGACATAATTAGTACCAAAAGGGCGATTGGCATGTCTCCTTTCCAACTGGTGTACGGGACTGAAGTAATTTTTCCAACATCATTGGGTGTTTCGGTTATGAGATATTTCCAAGATCAGCAAGAAGAACCTAATCATATGCAAAGGAGGATAAATCAAAAAATTGAAATGGATGAGCAAAGGAATAAGGCTTATGACAAGGTGCAATCACATCAAGAAAAAATGAAAAATACTTTTGACAGAAGAATCAAAGAAGACCAGTTTCTAATTGATGATTTAGTCCTGAAGTGGGATTCTCCTAATGAAGACAAACACGGGAAATTTGACCATATGTGGGTAGGTCATTATGTTGTTGCTGGATATAGAGGGCAAAACGCATTTCTGCTAGAATATCCAAATGGGGTTCCTTTGGAAAGTAACCCTGTTAATGGAAGGTATCTGAAACATTACCTGTCCTAAGGTGGAGGGTAAGATTTGTATTATAAGGCTGTAAATATTTATTTTTCTTTGCAAAGTTAACCCGAAAGATAGGCCAATTGTATTTGAAGCCCGCGGTGAAGGCCCTAAGATTCAGGAGGCATACTTTTCTTTTCTAAAAAGAAAAAATAATATATTTACGCAAAACAGAAGATGAGTTTTATGGACGTTACTATAAAAAAAAAATCAAAAAACAGGCACCTGGTCTATGAGTTCTTGATAACTTGCAGGGAGGATATCATCCCTAGATGGAGCCAGCTATTAACACCATTATTTAGCAGAGAGAAAAAATACCATGGTGAGGAGAAAATAATGGTCATTCATAATACTTTGGTTAAATTTTATGGTATGAGGGTAGCACAAGATGCAAAAAGTGAGAAATTATAAAAAGATCCTACTGTACGAAAGCAGAAAGGAGAAGATCAACGGCCTATATTGTGTCCGCTCTTCAAATATGCGAGGAGAATAAGCGTATGCTGGCGGCTAATGTGATGTATAGATCAACAGTCGTTGATCCATCCGGATGAGATCCACGGTGTGTATAAGCTCCGCTTTGTAAACATGCGCAGTAGATAAAACCATGACACTTCGTGGAATTAGATACGTACCACCTGATCTAACGGCGAAAAAATAAAGGTAGATTGCATCGACGGTTGTGGATGATTCCGAAGAGGTAACTTGCACGATGGATACGATCTGGACGGCCAGCAGAATGAGGTATGTGGCGTTTGATCCGATGGTTGAAAATTAAAGGTGGAATAGATCAACGGTCACGAATGGATCTGGAACGGGAAAGTGCATGACAAATAAAAGTGAAGAGCAGTTGCGGAACATAAACCGCTATCCACGTGGCAAATTGGGGTTCAATCCAGAGAAAAAAGTGGTTTAGTGGAAACCACCAAAGGAATCTTCAGGAGTGGGGTCCTATAAAAGGGAAGTTTACTTGTCTCATGGTTATTTTATTGGCACCGGACGGGTGAAAAAGAACTGCAGCTTCGTCAACCTTCGATTGTCAGTGTCGATCACATGCTGCTATAGTTAACAGGTAAGGCTTAAACACCTATAATTCATCCATCTGAATTGCTATTGTCAACCAGATTATGGAACAGGGGAAGGAGTTGCAAGGGTCTGGTCATGTTGTAGATGATAGGGAAGATTATTTAGTGGATAGAGACAGAGGCATGTACGACCCCTTTCTATCTATATGAAGTGTTTCAGTCAGTAAGGAAAGGTTATGGCACTATAACTCACAAGGAAATGATGTCCTGAATGTCTGTAAATCCTTTTTATACTATTTCTCCATTGAACAAACCCTGCATTTTCCAAAATTTGCTGAATGGTGTGCTATGAATTACTCCCCTTCTCATAAAATCATTGTAAGCCACTCTACATCCCGAATCCTCTGTAAAATCAACGCCAAAGTTATCCGTGAAAATCTGAATTTCCCTGACAGTTACCCTGACCAACGTGAACCTGTGAATGAGTTAATCCTTGCTGAATTGTTCAAGAAATGTGAAACTAAAATCCCTTGCCAATTCCTGTCCAATATTTTGAAAGAAGGTCAATCTTTAGATGGTCTTTTCTTACCTTACCCTGTACATATTTTTAAAAATGAATTTCAATTGGTGGTATCTCTGGTCTGTCAAATATTTGGTCTTGATGATGATTGTCGCGTGAGTGAAGTCATCCTTGGTTTTTTATTGAAAATAAGTTCCTTAGGTTCTGAATCCCAATCTGTTCCAGTATTTAGTCTAGATGAGTACTTAGCGGAATCAATTCATCTTCAGCTAAGTGAATTTCTGAAAGTTAGGTTCTTTAAATTTCAGACTTACCTGTTGAACATGCTGCTATGTTCAAATGTCACTGACTTACAATTTTTGAGTACTATTTTCTCCTCTGATTTTCCCAAGCAAATCAATATGTTTGAATTTGATAATTCAATCATGTCTAAGATATATAAAATGTTGTTCGATGAAGAGTTGCCCCATGTGTTGGAGAAGATGAAGTGTCTGATGCAGTCCTCACCCGAAGACTGAGTTGGAGACTAGTTCTTGCACAAAGATTCCACTGTTTTAAGAGTATACGGATTTACCGGACAGCCTTATAAGTTACCCGCTTTTCTGACCCCAAGAATTTTTTCTTTGGAATTCATGAGGCAAAGGTTGTAGTCTGAGGAAGAGCATTTTGGAGCTTTTAAAAAATCTTCAAATATTAAATTCCCCCTCAAGGTTGGCTCTTTCATTTTTAAAAGTAAAGGTGCCTTGGTGTTTATTGAGAAGTTATTGGCAGGCATGGAATTGAAAAAGGAACCAAAGATAAATTATGATCCCCACCATGTAATCTCCTTGAGGAAACAGGCCAACAAGAACAAACCATTTGATCACCAGTCAATTGAAGGTTTGGCCGAAGCAGCGAATTTGTTGCAGTTTAGAGAGACTCTTAGGTCTGACGGAGACACAAGTAGTATTGTAATTAAAAGAATTCTTTCTGAGGTCAAGAGCATGGAACTAGATGAAGACAGATCACATAAAAAATCCAAGCTGTCTCAAGGTGGTGGAATTTCAAATGAAGATATTTATGATGATTTCAAGAAAGTTGCCCTGGTCCCAACAAAAGCTGTACAAATAAATCAGTTTTCATTTAAAAGTGTAGATGGTTCAGATTCAAGTTCAACTTTCAAGTCAAAATAGGAGATCAAAGCTAGTTATATGGAGAAAAGGAAGCAGTCTCTGGAAGAGACAAGAAGTTTGCTCCCACGAGTAAGAAATTTAAACAATCCAAAAACTTATTTGATCTCTGCCAGAGATGCCGAAAGAAATACCTTCAAGTTAGCCATGGTGAATGACAAAAAGATGTCTGAGATGGAAATCCAATTGGATAAAATCAGTGTACCGGACAAGATACAGCTTCACAAGTAAACAAGTGACATCATTTATTTAGACCTTTTACAAGCTATGATGAGAGTAAACAAATTACAAATTTTGGTAGATAAATTATAAATTCAATTGAAGCATGAAAGAATTGAAAATAAGGCCAATGCCATTTAGATTAAGAAACTACAAGCATATATTGTCAGTTCAGGTAATGAGAAATATAACACCCAGGTGATCAGAAGAATGCTAGAAGAAAAGGACAATGCGCTCCAAGTTATAAAGAAAAAATTGAAGATCTCGAGCATCGAGCTTGTTCAATACTCCGAGTTATTGGTTCTACAAGAAGAGAAAGATAAGATGCATCAAGAGCTGATGGAACATAAAGGAAAAGCTGTCGAGCTGCAAGGAGAAAAATACAGATGGGAAGCCGAGAGGAGTGAACTGATATCTCAAATTTATTTGCTGAAAAAGGACCAGAACGAGGAAAAAGAGATCATGGAGGAGTTGATGAGTCAGATGCCTATTGATGAAGACTTATCTATTGTGAATATTGACAAACCATTGAATGACTTCTCTGCAGATGACTTGTCAATACCTATGTCCCAGGTCAGCTTAAAAGAGGAAGAAATAAAAGAATTAAAATAAGAGAATGAAAAGATCAAGTTTGAATTGGCCAAGGTAAATGAGAATAAAAATAAAATAATGCAAGACAAGAATCAGCTGCAGAATAAATTCAATGAACTTAAAGAGAAAAGAATTGGGAAAGGTCCTCTCCAAGGGGAAAAGAACATCATTTGGGACACCTTGTCAATAGAGATCACCGAATTCCGGCACCATCTGAACTATATCGATGATCTATGCATTTTGATCAACTTGTCCCACTAAAGACTAAAGTTAATGAATGAACATATGGAAAAAAGGCCCCTTACCACAGCACAGAACACATTGAATTTTTTAAATTCATTGACATATCAGAAATTACATGACATGGGAATAAAAGAGAGGATATAAATAGTACAATGGGCTAAGAAATTTATCCACAAGCATCATTTAATGAAAATGGTCCAAGATAGAGCTGATGAAATGGTTTTACAGGTTAATAACTTCAAGCATGTTTTCAAGGAGCTATTTGAGGACGACCTGCCTTCCTTTTGGGATGAGGAGGGACGAATTTTTTCTCAGGAGCACTATCATAGCTTGTTAGTTCAGAGCCGCATGGACCACTCCAAGTTCGATGATATAGAAAAGGGCCTAACGGGGAAAACTATTGTGGATAAATTGACAGAAGATTTCGAAATTTTACAAAAGTTCCTACTTGTCAGAAAAGTATTGCCCAAGGTGTCGTATGAAGCGTACATGGAGCTGGAAGTGGCCATTTGAGAAATGATGGAATGTGATACCCCAAGCTCGGAGCAATGGAAGGCCGTGGAAAGGTTCAGGAAGAAAAAATACATCCTTCATTCATAGAGACAGGTGTTACATGCCAAGGAGCTGACTAGACGAAGACATGTTAGCAAGTTGATTTTAGCTTAATGATTTGTTAGGATTGAAGCTGTAGTTTATTCCTAAGAGTTAGGAATTCAGTTACAAGACTTTAATTAAGCCGATCATTCAGTTATGAATCTTCTTGGAAGATCAAATTATTTTTATGTATATATTTGCATCTATTTTATGAGATGGGGGTTGGAACCCGTCCTGTTGTTGAGAGTTTTGGAAAACATATATTTTTTGAAGAAAGAAGTTGAATGTGAATGAATTATCAAAGATTCATGCATCATTTATATTACAGTCTGTGCTTCTCTTTTTCTATGATTGTTTTTTCCAGTTTCACACTCCATTCTGTTTCCTTCATATTTGAAATATAGCGTTGAATGATTAAAATTCATGTTGGCCGTGCTTTGGTCATTGTTTCAAATATTTTATATATCCTTCTTCTAAAGTCGATATAGAATTCGTCATATGATGCTCTGTATTGATGGACTGTTCTCTTTTATTCTATTCCAAATGAATCAATGAATGACTGTGATTAAATGATTACCTTGCCTTTGGTAAATTCCTGAACATATGATTTTGTGATATTTTATCTATATGTGAATCCATGCCTAATGGTTGTGTGTACTGTTTCAACCATATTTATAATCTTTGAGTGTTGACATATATATTTCTGGCCTTGTTAAATCTATATCTGAGAGATCCCTCTCTAGAAAGAAAAGCCAGTTTCTTTCTAAAAGTGGTTTTGCTGTTACCTTGGGATTTAACTTTCACAACCTTTGGGTACATTCTGAGTGCTAACACTGTGGATAGGTATTTTGGGGCCTGGCATGTAGACTTCTCCTTCTTGTCCCAAAATGTTGATGGAAGGAAAGAGGAATGTAACCTTTTCCTCTTTCTGGATAAGGATGTGTATGATCCACTCTATTATCTTGAAGGCAGTGTGACTGATCAGACCTTGCCATGTGACATCTTATAGGAAATTTGTTGCATCTCTATAAAGGAGGTAAGATTGGCATAGCGCAAGCTTCTTTATCTTCTGAATGTTAGATGGATTTCCAGTCATCTTCCTAGCTTCCTGCTTGAAAGTAGGGACTGAGTATGAATCTAAATCTGAATGAATCTTTATCTCATGAACTGATACAAATGGTTTTGCAATACTAGTGGAAAATGTAAGAGAAGGAGATGTAATGATTTTACCTTCCTTTTGAGAGTGCACTAGTTCTGAAAAAGGCATGAAGTGTGAGAACTCATATGCCTTGGAGCATGATTTGGAACGCCCTTCACTATGATGTTCCTAGAAGAGATATCTAAGATCTCCACTGAGTCAAGACCAAATATCACTCACTTTGGAGAGCCAGTATGAGTCATCTGGTATACAGATAACAGGTTTGAAGCTAGGGAGGGAACATAGAGCACATCTTTTGAAAATTCCATGTTCAAGCTTGATAGATCCCTTCCCTTTGGTTTGAACTTTACTATTATTGCCCAGCTAAATAATAGGACCATTAAAAGGCTGTAAAGAAGAGAATGATTCTCTGGATGCAACCATATGATTGGAAGCTCTAGAATCAATGAGGAAGACATGTGTTGTTGAGAAGCTAGCCTTCAGTGCATGACCTCTTTCAAAGAAATCTTCAGTTTCTTCTATGTCTTCTATTTGGTCAGCCTTCCTTGCACTAGCAGGTGCAGTAATGTTATGTTTCTTTAGAAGAAGAGTCATTTCATAAAATTGTCTTCTCATGTAGGAGCTATTTGGATGAAATCTTGTTCCGCAGTAGGAACAAAGAGTCTTCCATTTTCCATTCTTCTCGTTTCTCTTCGAAATTGAAGGCTCATTTGACTGCTCTTTCTTCATAGGAGAATCATCTCTTTGCTTCCATTTTTCATTCACTACCTTACCTCCTCTTACAACCAATGCTTGATCTTTGGGAGATCGAATGATCCCGATTTGGATCAACTTGTCATTCTCATAAGTGAGATATTGGATGAAAGAATCAAGAGTGGGAATCTTCTAATTTGGAGTGGTGAGATTCACTATTTGAAAGGTTTATACAAAGATTGAGTAGTCTGCACTGAGTTTTGAGAGAATGGAAAGGATGAGCTAATCATCCTCCTTATCCATCTTGCATTTCTTTAACTAGTATATCAGGTTCTTGAGTTTTGTGAAAATTTCATTCATTGTTTTGAAGTTGTATGGATTAAGAGAGATCAACTCATTTTCTAGGTGATGTACCCTCATCTCAGGCTGCTTATCAAATAAGGAAGCAAGATTGTCCAAAATATCCTTGGGAGTCTTCAGTCCTTTGATGTGGAAGTGAAGATCTCGAGAGATTAAGAGGGATAAGTATCCAAAAGCTTTATCAAGCCTGTTGAAGTACTTTTCTTTGTCATGATTAAGGATTGGAACTACCTCCATCTCTTCTATGAGTCTGAAGAGCTTCTTGGTGCGAAGAAGTCCCTTCATGTCTTCCTTCTAGTGGTGGTAGTTGAAGGATGTGAGTGGCTATATTGAATGGGCCATTTTGAATGCAATAAAGAGGACTGAGCTGTTGTAGCGAATGCAATGAGGAGAAAGAGGTGCTTGTAATGAATGTAGTGAGAAGAGCTAATAACCTGTAAATCACACAGTCAAACATAAAAAATAAGATCGACTACCTGCACATTTCAGGTTTTCATCACACCCAGCATAATTTATCAAGCAAGCTTGATTAACAATTCCTTAACTTGGGGTATTAAGTGGTAAACCTTCTACTTTTGGTGCAGAGTAGGAATGGAACAAATTGCTCAAAAAAATGATCCAGCTGAATATCTGAGGAGGAGAAGTTCCTTTTCCACTGAGGCTCTGATACCATATTAAATTGAACACATAGATATGTGGACAAACACACAACTCACAAGATAGATCACACAATTTACTCAATTATTGAAGAATGAAACAGTGCAAAAATGGCTTGCGACTGTTAATGCTTTCATTAATCAAAAAGTAATTAGATGGTGAATTACAATGTAATACAATGGATAAATAGCCACATGCAATTCAAATCCACATGAGGAAATTTGAATTGATTAGACTCTACTTGACTGTGGGTAACTAAGACCTTATCTAAATCATTATTGGAGGACTCAATAGTTAACTAACCTTGCCTAAATCATTATCGAAGTTCATCGGAGTTCTAAAACACAAATCAAGTGTCTAATTTAGTGTTAACTGAGGCTAAATGACTATGGTAGGTGATGAATGTGCCTCTCCTGCATGAAGCCATGCCTAGTGCTAACTGAATGTATAGGACTAGAACTAAATGTAATCGACTCCTAACTTAGCTTGACTAGTCACCAACTCAACTCAACTGACCTTGGTTGGTATCGACACTCCAAGTGGCTCCTAAATTGTAGGGATTAATCTAGGAGGATCCTAAACTAATGCATGCAAGTGCAATCAGTGGCACTAGGCCTCAATTAGTGTTCCCCACACTTTAGTAACTGAAACATATGCTCCAATTTGGCCAAGTGGACCCAATGGTGCTAGTGACTAAAAATAGACTGGATGGACTCCCAATTTAGACATGACTCCTGATTTAGACATATGGCCAAATTGGAAAAGGTAGGATTCATAATCCTAACTACACCCAAGTGAAACAACCCATCAAATAAAAATAATAAACCTGCAAAACTAAATATCAATCAGATTGAGCTAGTGGAGTCACCAAAATTGTAGTGCAGATTTCTCTCTGTCTATGTGCAAAAGAACCAACCTTATATCAGATGAATCTATAGGTAGAGTTCATGGTGTAAAGGAAAGAATTCAAACTTGACTTACAAACAATAAACAAACTATTTTTTTATATTTTATTTTAATTAACAAAAATAATTACAAGTACTCATACCTTTATAAATCGGCCACTGCAGGTGGTTGAGGATTTGGTCAAATCGATTCCACAATTTAGTTCTCCAATATTCTCCAAATAGATTTTTCAATGGGAATAGAATCAAGGATTGTATGGAATAAACTCAAATTACAATGTTATGTAGGAATATGTGGCTAAAAGGTGAAAAGTGCATGGTATTGGTCCATGTTTTTTTATGCATTACCATTTTAGGGGTTTTGGGTCTTTTTTTGAGAGAATGGTGTAGTAGGGATTTCTCCCTTGCTATAGAGCAGGAACAACTACCTTCCATGTATAGGATGGAAGGATAGGGTTCATGGTGGTGTTACAAGAAAAATATATAGAAAATGAAATGGAAGCGAAATAAAAGAAAACCCCTCTGCACACAAGGTTATGGGTTAAGCTCCAAGACCCTACATACAACTGTTAGAAAAACCCAAAGACCTACAAGTAAAAAATGAAAACCTGCAAGAACATGTTAAGCAATATATTTGCAAGTAAATAATGTTAGAAAACTATAGTATACCAAAGCAAAGACAAAACATGAAAACAATTATATCTTCTAGCTGAAATGGGCCACCATGCCCTAGCTTAGGGGAGCACCTCTCTTAGGAATGGGAAGCTATGGCTTAATGGGAGGATGGATGAGAGGGAGGGTGAATGGATTGCGAGGAAAATGGTTTCAAGGCACTCACTTGGGAAGCATAACAATATGGAAAGAAGCAATGTTTTGAGAGTGACCCCCACCCCTCTATTTATAGCTTTTTTAGGGTTCTAAGCCCTTGGTGAGGGCTTTAGCCCCTTTTTGGGCTTTTATCCCCTTTCGCTCAATCTTTAGCTCTTTTGGGGATTTTAGGCTCCTTTGAAAGGTTTTAGCCCTATTTTGGAGGCTTTATCCCCTACGAGAGCTATTTTGGCTCTTTTTAGGGGATTTTAAGCCCTTTTGCACATTTTTTAGCCTTTTTGAAGGTTGTGGGGGTCAAATGGGGTCAAATGAGGGTCATGTATGGCTGTCCTTGGGTGGTGTAGGTCATGTAGAGATGAGTGAGAGATTTTTTGGGTTAACATATACCCCCCTGATGTGTGAGGGCAGGAGCTCATCGTATGGCCAACAGACATCATAGGATTTTCTACGGAGAGGTGGTGCTTATTGGGCTGGGGCATGGTGGATTTTGGTTTTTGTATTAATATGGTTCCCATCAATCGATGAGATACAAATAATGTGTGACATGTATATGGACGAGGTAGGAATCCCCATGCCTGTAACAATGTCAAAAGAATAATGTGATCTATGCTTTATAATACAAGAGCCGATCATGTACAACTGATGATACATAGTGGTTGCCTCAATGAGAGGCTGAATACAATACTGATATGAAGAACTGCTACATTGGATCCATGGAATTCTCATGGAATAATATATCTTCATGAATAATAGCCTACTTGATCTGGAATGGTACATAGTTGTATGGACTCACTGATGGAGAGTCAGAGTCTCTGTGATACAAGTATGTTGCATCAATCATACATCTATATAGAAGCACTGTTGGGGATTTTGAACACTGTCTCCAACGCAACTCAAAAATAATAAGGGACATGAAACTATTTAGGTCCCTTGAATAGAATCATCAATGTGTGAGAGTCAGGTGACATCCGGGGTCTTCGACCAAATATTGCACAGATCAATACCCTATACAAATCTCAACGGTACGATGATGTAGTTGGATTCGAGCACTTTATCAACAACCATCTCGAGAGGCACTAAGGAATCCTCTCAAGTGGTCCAAGGAAATCATGAATGAGATTAATGAAACAAAGATAAAGGGACCTCTAGGTCTATCCTCTAGAATATGTGTGTTGTCTTTGACAGAAGAAGACCTGCCCCTAGTTAAGGAAATGATGTTTCCCTGACCAGAAGCGCGAGGGAGATAATCGAAAGATGTGAGACATTCTGAGGACTAACCCACTGATTGGGGGTTGGGGGGGAAGGGAAAGAGTTGAATAGGGGCAGAGGGAGTGTATTAGACTCAAACTTCCTTTGTTCGAAGTATGATGGCAGGGAGAACCAAGTAGCAAATGAAACTAACTCATGGGAATGGGATCATAGTTGTAATACCAGGAATGTCACTGCAGATGGGAAATACTTGGGGGAGGTAGATAATTTTGGTACTAATGGGATCCAAGGAAGACACATTTAAAAGAACTCGGAACAAAGGTGACCCAAAGTGGGAATGCCGACAAACTGTTATCTATGGGGCGATGTCTAGAGACACCGTTGTGGTATGATCTCGTGGATTTTTGGCGAGCCCGAGAAAATAAATGTTCAATGGTGGTTTCAATTTTAGAGAGTCTGAAAGAATGAAGAAGGCTCCAATGGGGGATCTTTTTCATTGGTAGTCTCCTGTGCCTGAAAAAGGATAAAAGTATACATAGGAGAGCTCGCCCATCCTGTAGGGGATGAGATACTTCTTTACCATTGGTAGTCCAATCAGGCCAGAAAAGGTTAAACCTATACTGACTGGACGGTCATTCAGATACTTTTACGAGCATGAATGAAACCAAGTTTTCTCGACAATATTTTCTTGATGAGAATCTTGGAAAAGAGCTTAACGAAAATCCATGGTGATCTTTTTCGTAAATTTCATCCCCTCTACTCGAGAAAGCATAAAAGTATGCAGAGGGGAATGGTCTTGGCTTGAATGTGCCAAGGTGGTCCTTTTCATTTGATGGTCTACATAGTCCACAAAAGGAGATAAATGAGACAATGTTGACACCCTTTCCTATACTTTAGTGAGCAGGAAAGGAAGATGCTGTGCTCGGCCATATTTTCATACTTTTAGGAGTTAGAAAAGAGCTTAAAAGAAACTCTAGTATGGTCAACTGATTGTGGAGGCACAGGAGGTGCCTCATGTTGGGACAGTGGACAGTGGTCCAAAGGTCATCTGTGTAGTATGGATGGAGCAAGTGGCTCTTAGACATAACATTACATGCACGGGATAGATCATGGCAAAGGCATGCAGGTCGATGCGATAGAGGCCCGCAAACCGAGGTGGATCTCAGACAGAGGACAGGAGAGTCATGTGTGAGTTGTGCTAGATGGAATTGACGACATATGATGTGAGTGCAAGTCCAGAGGTATTTATATTCCAAATGCATGTGAAGGAAATGATCTATCCTTTGGAAGATGGTCCAGAGATCCACATAAGGTGCAGTTGACAGATTAGATAGCTATATGCTAAAAATCAAAATGATGTGCCTTATGGGCAGTGGCCAGAGAACTTGCATGAGGGGTGAAAGGCAAGGGTGATGCAAGTAGAGGTCTGGAGACACTTACATTCACTAAGTGGCATGCAAATCGAGGTAAATTCTAAGAAGTGGTCCTAAAAATTACTTGTTAAACATGAGACAATGGTCTCGTTAGGACATAGAGAGCAGAATTCTGAAACCAGTGGCATGAACAGTGTCTCAAACGGACTCCGTATGGTCCTGTTGTGTCAAACGAGAGAAAATAGGTCAAATGGGGCCTATATAAGGGTGGGGATCACTTTGTGAAGCGTCATTCTCACTGTTCATTGTAGAGTTGGAGAGGTGGGCCCTAGTTTTTCTTTTGCTAATTTCTCCTATTCCGACTGGTGGTTTCAAGTTCTGCAACTTGTAGGTAAGAGATCTTGCCAAATATCTCCTTTTTGTTAGTTTACATTCTGAATTTGGTCACCAGGAGGTCCTCCATGAACCTGTTGGGGTTTCATGGAGCCAAGTCACACCTTTCGAGGGAAAAATAGCAACCTGGTTGCACCTGTGAGGCATTTTTGAGTGACCTAGTCTCTCTTTTTGGCCAAACAGGTGCGACTTGGCCCCTGGGTGACATTTTTTGATGAGAGTAGTGGTTGACAGCTATGTTTTTATTGTGCAGGATGGCTGAGATTAAGTGGCGGGAGAGAGACTATAAAGACCTCCAGGAGGTGGCATTGTAGGATGAGAATGTGCATGATACATTGGCCCATTGTGGTTTACTGATGTTCATGCGGATACCCCTCATGAAGAGCTTGCGTTTGTTGCTGCAAACGTTGGTGATATTTTGGGATATTGGGGAGGAGGCCTTCCTCTTCTAGGGCCAGTGTATTGAGATCATGCTAGTGGATGTATAATTCTTGACTAGGATCCCTATGTTGGGAGTTGTTGGCGACTTGGCACCAATGCTATCTCGTGGGGAGACATTGGAGGAGCTATGTGATAGGCACTGTTACGCTACTGCATATGTGCGTGGCCCACACATCTTGATGTGTGATATTGAGGACCTATTGACATAGGAAGTGGCAACATTACTACTGCGTATCTTGGGTTCCACGGGGAGCCACAAGATATCTGGAGGGCAGCTGCATCTAGTAGAGAATGCTATGAGGGGCACTTATTATGGGTGGGCCCAGATGTATCTTTAGGCTATTCGATGTCAGCTGAACAATGTGAAGGCGTCTAGGGTAGGATTTTTCTTTGGATCCTTTTTATGTGCTTGATTTTTTGAGAAAGTACCTACTCCGTGTCTGCATTGGCTAGTGTGGGATAGTGGTCCATGGGAGCCACGGATGCGCAGGTGGTGCTAGATGATGGTACAAGAGGGTGATGATAGAGTGGGCTACTTATTCACTAAGGAGATGTTATACCAGTGGCATCAGCTTCTAGTGGTCATTGAGGAGTACCCATATGCGGGTATGAACTATCATGCGGACCTTCAGATGCCCCGACCTCTAGGCCAGGCATGGGGACCAGCTGGTATGTATGTGGGATGTTTTTGTGTTCATCTTTATACATAGAGTAGTTTTAGTTGGTTGATATTTGTATGATTATATGTGTATACTGATGGTGTCTTCGTTTTTGTATGCAGATTTTGGTCCCCGCCCGCTGCCCGGGTATCAGAGGCGAGTGGTCACTATTGCACCTACGATGGTTCCTGTGGGGAAACCTTGCAGGCAACGATGGGAGGTGGATGATTTTCTGTCATATCTGGACTGACTTATTGATGGGATCTCCGATGATGGTTGGTAGCATTTGAACAATGATCTAATTGTTGCCATTCATAGTTTTCCTCCAGAGTGGACCTCTGTGATGAGGAGGGTGGCCATGGCTTGTGATTACCTTCGTCGGACGACGAGAGGGGATATTCCTGTAGAGGATGAGTCTTCTGATGAAGATGATGATACTGAGCTAGATGATGAGTCTAGGTCAGATTAGCAACCAGTGGGGCTTCCCCTAGTGTGTTGGTGCACTTAGAATTTTTTGCATCACTATGTATATTCAGCTGAGAAAGAATATGTGGCTTCTCATTTTGTACTAGACATACTTTGGACATGTGACTTATCTATCTATATATATTTTTGACGCACGTGGATGTGCTTTTTATGGTTTTATATGTGATTCTTTTTATGATGATGTGAAATCCAATGCCTAGATGATGTATTGTTACACTTATGTGTGTATTTTATATATGATTATGCATGATGTTATGGTTCTATGTTTTCTATATGCGATTATGAATGTGCCAATTTAGAATGTCATTAGCCGTTTGATCTGCTATGCTATTGAGGTTTCTGGGAATATGTGTGAATGTAATGGATTCAAATGTTCTAACCATGTGTTTAGTGCATAGGAATTTTCTAAAGAGGCAGGGACCATGTACCCGGTAGTAGTTGTTCAACTGGGAAACAAGTTGCTGAGAGTCTAAGAAGACATCGAGATGGTGAACGCCTAACTGGAGAAAGATGGCCAAGAGGCCATTAACACCATCATACTAAGCCTGGTTGTTGGTCACACTACCCACGCATATCCTGTCGATATGGATCAACTCATACGATAGGGAGTAGATGGCCCATGTAGCCAAGGCAAGGTTTGGAGACCATTTGGTCACTCCATCAACAAATCTGATGTACCGGTCTGAGGTAGGATCTGTTGCTACCTTTCACACACCTGGTTTATGTGGCAAAAATATTCAAGCCATTCAGTGTGTCCTTGGGGCCAAGTCTTGAATCAAGGCTGTCACCTTGTTCTTGACTCCTTCGTTTAGGCTCAACTCCTAATGAAGCCAAGGGGGGTAGACCCTATTAAGTTACTAAGGCAAAATATTTAGTATGATGATGGTATTAAAGAGTAAGTTTTTTAGGAGTTTCAATTTAACAATTGTAAACAACAAATAACATGATGAGATAATCACAAGTAAGCATGAAAATGAATCCCAATCCCATATAGATTGAAAGAAATAAATAGTTGACCAGTGCCTTGAAAATGGAGTCGAAAAACAATTAAGAGTGCTTGCAAGTGTTGGAATGAATGTTGTGCAATTGTATATTGGTTAATTTTAAATTAATGTAAGAAAATGAGTAATTTAACTTAGGCTAGGGGACTCCAGATATAACCAGGGAGTACATGAAGAATGTCCAAAACTAAAACATCACAACTACCCGCAAGGAATATGTGGGCTGAATGGAGTCTCTGAAGTTGTTGTTCATAATGCACCCAAAGGTGTAATAGATATCGGTGCCTCGAGGTCACTTTTTAGGAGTTCCTACTTCCTTTGGGTATTTTTCCACCCTAATGGTTTGATCGAGGCATTGGACTTTCGCCTGATGGTTTGTCAATTTGGGGAGAGTGAATCCTAATTATTCTAGTCACTCAAGTGATTTTGATGTAGCTTGATTGATCAGATGAACTGCATCCAAGTATAGAGCATACACACTGGAGTCTTCGTTATTTTTAGTAAATTTTAAAATAGGTGTTGTTGTTAAAAAGAAAACCCTCCAGGAACCTCTTTCGATCCAAGTGGATCTCAATCGGGGAATCAAGGAGAGGTTAATTTTATTATGGCTAACGAAACAATTGATGAAAAAGGAATCAAAGATACACAATGCCATTTTTCTATTTAGTCCTACCACGCATCTCTTTCCCCTTGCGGGTCAATCGGGAAGTCATGGGGTAAGTAGTATGATTAATTTTGAAATTAAAAAATGGAGTAATGCAAAATTATATCAAAGTATACAACCCTTTATGTCAGTACTAAAATACAACAGAAAAAAGGGAAAAATGCAAAAAAGTGAAACGGACGCAGATCACCCCTGGGGGATGGGGAGCGGGCTCGAAAGAGCCTACTTTTATTATTATTGGTTACAATATCAGAAAAATTAAATATAAAAAACCTCTTGGTCCTTATATGGGGTGGAACCAAGCTCTTACAACCTTCCAAAATTTTTAAATTTTAGTGAAAAGGGAGACCCCTAGGGGGATTTGAATGCTCCCGAGGCCACTTTCGAACAGCAGATTTTTTTTTCTTTCTGTTACACCTGATAAAAAATAGAAATCATGTTAGAATAAAATATGCCCAAAATCACTTTAATATTACCTTTGGATCATCCTACCTTAACTCAAAAAAGACTAAGTTAAAACTAGCTAAACATGTGAAAAAGGAACCAAGAAATGCAAGATTTCCTTGGGATATTAGCTTGTTGTTTGTGCATCCAATGAAATATGCACTGATTGATGGATTTGATATTTTTTAAATATAAAATGAAATCTATAGCACGCAACCTACTGATTTTCTTTAACTTTCCGTGCAAAATGGACGATTTCCTTACGTTAGATCTAGAATGCTTAATGATACTTTTCAGAATTGAGATCATGACTATGAGCTTTGAAATAGAATATCTATGTACATATTAATTTGATATAGTAGATCCAAATGATAACAAAGATTTCGAACTCAGTAACCAAGTAAGAAAATTGATTTTTTTGAAGGAGAAAGAGAGAGAGAAAGAGTGTTGAAAGCCAGGGAATGTTGGGCTTTGGAGTCTACTTTGGTGGAACACCGAGGGAATATGTCATTCAGAAGATCTTGCATATGAGAAATATTCAAACCAGCTTAACCTCTTCTACAAGCAATATCACCTACAACTTATAAATTCTTGCACAAATAGATGGTTAAAACATAGGTGCTGCTGGAAGAGATAATTGTAAAGCATGTAATTAAACTTAAAATACATACAACTCCAATAGTTCTGAAACAAGCAGTATTAAGATCATAAATCAAACTATAATAAACTCTTATCCTAACCAAAGGGAGCTCTCTCCTTCAAGGCCAATAATTAACCAGCAAACGCAATGATAAATAACACAGATTATACCTCATAAGCATTGACAATCACCATCCACACATGAAAAGAATTACACCATAGATATTGCCTCCAAAGCTTCTTTATTCCAAAATAATAAACAATAACATAGTACAAGATAAACAACACCTCAATCGCAATTCTAACTAGCTTGGAAGAGGTAGCCGAAGCTTTATTTATACACAAAACTGAAACCCTAGCCCAGAGGGGGCGCAAATCCCAAGGAGATAGACCATTGTAGCTGAAGGAGAGTCCATCATTGCCTGATATGTGTCTAACTGAGCCTGATCCGAGTCTCACTGAGTGCAATTATCAATCAGAGAGATGAAGTGACTGACACCTCAATCTGTTGACTGAAGCATCCACCAAAACTCATCCAGATGAGCCCACACATGTAGAGGAGAGAGGGAGGGAAAAATTCCCCATAAAGGATGCTAAAGTTCAACTCTGAATCTGTCTAGATCACCTCCTTCAGTCAAGGATTTGTCAAATCCAGTCAATCTGGTTCAGATATGACTGATTTCAATCAAATCGGCTGAGAATCCACTGATCTAGGATTTTGGATTTGCTCCTTTATTCATCAATTTATTAATTAAAATAATCAATAATTGATTTTTTGGGGATTTCTGACCCAACTGATGGAAAATCACTTAAAACTAGAAAATAGTGGGTCTATAGGTTTGCTAGGTGCTCTTAGCTTGAAAATGAGCACCTACATGACTGAAAAAGACTTCCGAGCCCACTTTTATTACAAAACCAATTTTTCCAATTAAACTATTAAAAAATAGCCTAAGTTTTGGAAAAATTAAATTTTAATAAAAAGCACTAAAAAAATTAAAAATTAAAAAAAATGAAAAAACCTAAGGGGACTTAGACATGTTCATATGACTCGACCATTATGCCTAGCATGTTTATACATTGACACATAGACTCTAATAACCTCAATAAGCCTAAATGCCAAGCATACCACCCCAACTTTGGAGGTATTGAGTGAAAAACTCAGAAATTATAAGTCGTTTATTCAACAACCCATAATAACCAAGGGAAAAAGACCCTTGGGCTGATCGGATTGACAAATAAATTCTATGAGACCTAGTCTTTTACATACACTATCATGCTAGAACATTTATTATGACTCCCCAAAGGGGGTATGAACATGTGATATGGTACAACAAAGTTTCCCAGAACCAAGACTGAAGGTCTTCTGAAGTCCAAACAAGTTATCATTGTCTGGTTCACCAGGCTCACTTGATAAAAAAACCACTAAGTACAACTTAGGCGGTAATAGGATCCATCTGGAGAAATGAGGGGAAATAATACATAAGACTCACTTTTAAAAATGTGTAAAAAAAAAAAGGAAAAAGAGTATATTACAAGATACAATACCATCACTTAAAGAGGTGACGTTAGAGGCAAAATGGTTTGGTATTTCAGGGGATCAGTGGTCATTCCTTTGTGTGACACAATGAACCAGAGGAGATGGCCCGTTGGGACATAGAAAACACACTTGAAGGGTTTCAAGTGGATTTTGTACATGCGACATCCTAGGAAGGCTTGCCGCAAGTCGTCTATGTGTTGTGCTTGCTTAGGTGACTGTGCAATGGGGTTGTCAAGATAGACCAACATGATGTGGATGAGGTCACGAAAACAGTATGTCATGGCGTGCTGGAAGGTGGCTCTGGCATTTTTCATACCAAAGGGCATGAATTGATATGTGAATGTGCCCTATTGCTGGTTTTCACACACTTGGGTTACATGGTAGAAATATTCAAGCCACTCAATGTGTCCTTGGGGGCAAGTTTTGAGTCAAGGCTATCACCTTGCTCTTGACTCCTCCGTTTAGGCTTAAATCCTAATGAATCCAAGGGGGGTAGACCCTATTAAGTTACTAAGGCAAAATTATTTAGTATGATGATGGTATTAAAGAGTAATTTTTTAAGGAGTTATGATTTAACAATTGTAAACAACAAATAACATGATGAGATAATCACAAGTAAGCACGAAAATGACACCCAATCACATATAGATTGAAAGAAATAAATAGTTGACCAGTGCCTTGAAAATCAAGTCGAAAAAAAATTAAGAGTGCTTGCAAGTGCTGGAATGAAAGTTGTGCAATTGTACCTTGGTTGATTTTAAATTAATGTAAGAAGATGAGTAATTTAACTTAGGTGAGGGGACTCTAGATATACCCAGGGGGTACTTGAAGTATGTCCAAAACTAAACCATCATGGCTACCCGCAAGGAATATTTGGGCTGAATGGAGTCTCTGAGGCTGTTGTTCATAATGAACCCAAAGGTGTAATAGAGATTAGTGCCCTAAGGTCACTTTTCAGGAGTTCCTGCTTCCTTTGGGTATTTTTCCACCGTAATGGTTTGATCGAGGCGTTGGATTTTTGTCTGATGGTTTGTCAATTTTGGGAGAGTGAATCCTAATTATTATAGTCATTTAAGTGATTTTGATGAATCTTGATTGATCAGACAAACCACAGCCAAGTACAGAGCATACACACTGGAGTCTTTGTTATTTTTAGTAAATTTTAAAAGAGGTGTTCTTGTCAAAAAGAAAACCCCCCAGGAACCTCTTTCGGTCCAAGTGGACCTCAATTGGGGAATCAAGGAGGGTTTTATTTTATTATGATTACTAAAACAAATAATGATAGAATATGAAGCATGAACATATAAGCAAGCCATAATTTTCTAATTAGACTACCACGACCCTTTCTTCACCTTTCAGCTCAAAATGAGGCTCGTGGGGTAAGTATTAAAATTACTTTGAAACCACCAGATATGGAATATGGAAATGATTACAAGTCAAATTATACTACCCTGCATATTATAACTACACTAGATTTAAAAAAGATGAACAAAAAGTAAAAAATGACACAGACGCAGATCCCCCTAGGGGGGATGGTGAACAGGTCTAAAAGAGCGTATTCGAAGAGGTTCTTCTTTTATTAATAGAAATTACAATATCAAAAAACTGAAAATTATCTACTTGGTCTTTATACAAAATGAGACCCAAGGTTTACAAATTGCAAAATTTTGGAATTTTTGGAAGACGGAGACCCCCTAGGGGGTTTCGAATGGTCCAAAAATGCTTTCCGGCAAGAGCCTCCTCCTGTTTTCTGTTACACCTGCTAAAAAACAAAAATATTATCACAGTTAAATATGCCCAAAAGTACTTTTGGATGAACAAACTTTTTACCCAAAAATTCTAAGTTAAAACTAGTTTTTAAAGAAGCGGAAAAAGAACCAAGGAAAGCAAGTTTTCCTTGGGATCTTGGACTTGTTTGGGGGAAGCCAATATGAAGCACTTAAATTGATGAATATAAATTTTTATATTCTAAGGAAACAACCATGCATTCAACAATCTTAGGATCTACTTTCACAGCCTTGAAAAATGACAAGTTTCCCTAAAACTAGATCTAGAATGCTTGTAAATTTTCTTTTAGGAATGAGATCTAGTTTATGAGATTTAAGGAATCAAGATCTATGTAAAATAAACTATGAAATTTATAGATATAAACAATTTTAAAGCTGCAAACAAGTAACCGGACTGATTTTAGAAAAATTTGAAGGAGGAAGAGGAAAAGAAGAGCATTTGTTGCTGGGGAATGGATCTACAAAGAAGAGTAGTTAGTGGAATGCCGAGGGACAATGCCTTTAGAAAATATTTGGATTCCCAATGGAGTCAAGCTAGATCCATAGTTCATCCAACCCCTGTTACCTAAAAAATAACAAACAATCCTGCACAAAACCTTATGAGATCTGGATAGAAATATATGAAGAAAGAGAGGGATTGCATGCAAATAAACTTATTTAAACATGTATGATCTAAATATTTAAGCATATATACTATGAGATATTGAAAAGAAAGTAATATTACTTGCTCAGCTATACTCCTATTGATTTAGCTGAATCATTAAGCCAGACATGATTTAGATGCAGAAATTGAGAGAAAGCCAATGGTAAAAAGATGTAAGACAATGTTAAATCCACACATATAAAAGGATTAAACTGATTTGGACTCCAAAGTTTCACTTTATTCCAATAGAAAAAGATATTACATAATATTACAACAGCAATAGCTCCTTACTCCAACTCTAACTAGCTTGGAAGAGGCAGCCTGAGCTTTATTTATACAAAAAATAGAAGATCTAGCCCAAGGGGGCACAAATCCCAAAGAGACAGACCATTGCAACTGAAGGAGAGTCCATCAATGCCGATCTGAAGCTGAACTGAGCCTACTTGTCAATCAAAGAGCTGATTTGACTAACACCTCAACCTATTGACTAAAGAATCCACCAAAACTCATCCAGATGAACCCACACGTGTGGAGGAGAGAGGGAGGGCGAAATTCCCCATAAAGGAAGTTGAAGTTCAACTATGGATCCACCCAAATCACCTCCTTTAGTCAAGGATTTATCATATCCAGTCAGTCTGGTGCAGATATGACTAATTTCAATCAAGTCTGCTAAGAATCCACTGATCTGGGATTTTGAATTTGCTCCATTATTCATCAATTTATTAATTGAAATAATCAATAATTGATTTTTTAGGGATTTCTGACCCGAGTGATGGAAAATCACTTAAAACTAGGAAATAGTGGGTCTACAGGTTTACTGGGTGCTCTTAGCTTGAAAATGAGCACCTACATGACTGAATCTGACTTCCAAGCCCACTTTTATTACAAAACCAATTTTCCCAATTAAACTATTAAGAAATAGCCTAAGTTTTGGAAAAAATAAATTTTAATAAAAAACACTGAAAAAATTAAAAAATTTAAAAAACCTAGGGGGACTTAGACATGTTCATATGACTCGAAAATAATTCCTAGCATGTTTATACATTGACACACAGACTCTAATAACCTCACTAGGCCCAAATACCAAGCTGACCACCCCAACTTTGGAGGTATGGAGTGAAAAACTCAGAAATTATCAGTTGTTTATTCAACAATTGATAATAACCAAGGGAAAAAATACCCTCGGATGATCGTATTGAAAATGAGGTCTATGAGACCGAATCTTTTACAGACATTATCATGTTAGAAAATTTTATTACAACTCCCACAAGGGGTATGAACATGTGATATAGTACAAAAAAGCTTCCTAGAAGCAAGACTGAAGGTCTTCTAAAGTTCGAACAAGTTATCCTTGTCTAGTTCACCAGGCTCACTTGATAAAAAACCACTAAGTAAAAATTAGGTGGTAGCATGCCCCACGGGGTTGTAAATGTAGTCTTGTAACGATCTTGTTTTTGGATCTGAATTTGGTTATATCCGGAAAATTTGTCCATGAAGGAAAAGACCCCATGTCCGGTGCATGCATCAATAATCTGATCGATGAAGGGTGTTGGGAAGTTGTCTTTAGGACATGCCCCATTTAGATCATGGAATTCTGTGAAAACATGGATGGTACCCTATTTTTTATTCATGAGAATAGGATTAGAAACCCAAGTGGTGTACACAATGGGGTAGATGAAGCCAACTGTGCGCAGCTTCTCAATTTTGGCATTGACCGCGACCGCTTTGGAAGGATGGATGGGCCATTTCTCTTGGTGTATGGGGACCACATTGGGCCATGTGTCGATGTGGTGTTCCATGATGGATGGATCCAACCTGGGAATTTCAATGTAATACCAAGAAAAAATGTCATAGAATTTTTGGAAGAGAGCTTTGTAGGTAGCGACTTCTTCCAGGGAGCAAGATGCCCCCAGCAGGATTTCTTCAACAACCTCCGGATTGGTTGAGTGATGGTGCATGTCATCCCATGTGTATTCCAGGTAATTTAAGGCTTCAAGTATCTCCTCATCATTACAGAAGCAACGAAGAGATAGGTCTTATGGACAGTCATTGGTGGTGGAGACAAGAGGGTCAGTAGAACTAGGCATCATGTAAATGGACATGGTGTCTGAAGAAGGAGGTGGGGGGTGAACTTCTTCGATCAGAGTGATTTCAGATTCAAGGGAATGTTTTCTAAGGTTAGATAGAGCCATTTAGAACTTGGACAATTCTTGGTAGTGGTGAAAATAATGTCCATACAAACCGTAGAGGGCACAAGCATGGTTTGTTCTCAATGACTTGCTTCTCGCTATTGTCCCACTTGGAAGTTCAAACACGAGGAGGTTTTTTGTTGTATCCATGGCATCCAAATGGATGTGGATTATAGGAATCTTAGGGAATTTTTGAGTTGGATGGCCCTGTTCTTCTTAGATGGCGCAAGGCAGGATCTGTCAAGGTTTAGTGGTAGCTTTCATGTTTTTTCCCTTGGCCCTTTTTGGGTAGGGCAGTGCGGGTGTGGGTGCAGTGGTTGGGTTTTGCGGGCCAAGAGGAGTATGGGATTCGATCACAATGGGTTGCATCAAGGTTAAGACTACCTAGGGAATTGGTGGTTGAGTCGGTGGATCGAGATACCACACGAGAATTCCCAATGTAAAGAAGGGTAAGTTTAAGGTGGCCATTACTGGCTTGCTCATGACACCAGGTGGGGGAAAGAGGAAGGTAATTGTGTGGAATAGAGAGGATCTCATATAACTACCTGATGGTTGTATGTGGGGATGAGGTTGTGGTTGCGGCTGGGCATAATTCTGTGGTTGCAGATGATGTTGCAGGTGTAGACGGTGTTGTGGTTGTGGTTGGGGCTGTGGATGCGGTTGTTGTTTGGGTGCAGTAGTGCTAGATGAGAGAATGCAAAAATATGTAGTCTCATTTGGTGTCAGTGGTGGTGACACTAAGGGGAAATAATCTGTCATGGTGATATCGACAAACAACCCAGGGCCTACATTCAACAATGGGGAGGCTGGTATGTTGTCAACCATGGTGTTTCCCGTAGGGATAACATTAGCAGGTGTGGTCAGCCCTTACAGATCAATGGTGTTGATTGTAGGGATAACATTGGCGGCTGCCATTAGCCCTTGTGGATCATGATAAGTCAGTTGTTCAACCATCATGATTTTCCCTTCATGGGGGAACATCATGAGATGAAAAATAGTTGATGCTATGACTCCCATGGCGTACATATAAATTCTTCCGAGGAGAAGGTTATAGTCCAATTGAGCATTGACAACCTCTATGCCAATTAGTACTGTTTTCCTGACTAATGTGATGGGGACATGGGGGAGGATTCCTTGGGATTTAGTGGGATGGACATCATAAGCCCGTAGAGTTGTAGAGGATGGTTACAGAATTGAGGATCCAAGCTTCTGCCAGACTAGTGTAGACATAACACACATGGATTCCCCCTCATCCATTATATAGCGGTGTATGACCAAATTACAGATAGACACTGGGATTTGGAAGGCAATTGTTGATGGTATTCGCAATTCTCCATTCTCTGTGTCGAATGTGATCAACTTGGAGTCAGAGGGGTCCACAGCACCAAGGGCGGCTAGTAAGGCTTTCCGCTGCGTTGGGCAAGTTTTGAGTACCTCAAAAGCGGACATGGTGGTAGGTGTTTGGGCCAAATCATCCATGATGCTATAACTGATAGCAGCTCTAGCCGTGGCATTGTTGGCAACTTGATGTATGGAGGGCACAGGAAAGGGGGTAACTGAAGAGGTGCATTGGTTTTTTTAGACGTAGATGTTGCTGATGTGTCAGTGGGTTCGGTGTTGTTTCCGTATTGATTTTGTATGGTTTGTAAATTGACCTCTTCAATTGTAATTGCTAGCGGGTGGTGGACACCTATTTCTTCCATCGGAGGTGCCCCCAAAGCATTGGGATTGGGTTGGGGAGTGGGTGTAGTTGCCACCAAACATTGGGATTGTAATGGATTTTGGAGCACCATAGGAGGAGGTACTAGTGGTGTCAGGTTGGGTTGGGCTTGGTCTATTGTATTGGTCGCATGTTGAAACTCATTTTGAATGGCCTATTTAGTGTGACCTGTGAAGGGACACTCGTATGCGTAGTGCCCATATACCTCGCATAGTCTGTACGACTAGTTTGTACACAACAGAGCATTGTGTCTTGGTGCATTTGGTCATTGAGGATTTTGTGTTGGCTAGTTCTCCGTGGCATTTTAGGGAGGATTTTGTTGTTGACGGACTCCCTGCGGTTGATTGTTTCCTTAGTTTCAGGGTCAGTTATTCTTGGCTTTCCCTTGTTGGTTATTGGGGGTTGGCTGGTTGGGACGGTTTTGTTGTGCAAACAACTATCCCAATGGAGCAGGTGGAGCAGGGGCGAGGGATTGAACAACTTGTACTGGTGGTGCATAGTAGACTTGGGTGGGTGCCGGTGCCACAAATATGGGCATCTATCCCATGTATTTTTGTCCCATCCAAGCTAATGCCTAGGCCTACTATGGTGGTGTAGGTTGTGCATAAGAAGTCGTGGCTCCAGACTGGGACATCATTCTTGCATAGTCCAGAGTTTGGTTTTGGTAGGAAACACTAGGGGTGTTGCTTGGTTCTTGTGGTATTGCAGGTGGTGTCGAACGATGCTGTGGTTGGTCGGAGATAGAACCTATGATGCCATCTACGGCATGGGATGCCCCCGGTGCATCCCAGTAGGAGGTTCCTACATGGGGAGCGTCTTGAATGATAGTGTAAAGGTATCCAGATTGTGCATAGATCATATCAAACTATTGATATTTCAAGATGGCCTCCTCTTCAAATTGGGGACGTTCTGATGCGACGTCCTTTGCTATAGGTGGTAGAAATTTTTTTAGGAACCAATCCAGGAATATCCGGTCATCAAGTTAGATATTGCACAAACTACATCATTGCCACCACTCATGGATGTGGTCGGTTATGTGGGTCACAGTATTCTGGTAGCAATATAACTAGATCTCCACCCCTTCGTTGTATCTAGTGGGGAGTTGGAAATATTGCAGGAACATGAAAGCCATGGAGTTGAAATCCAGGTACTTGGCTTGTGGTAGCTTGATTTACCACTTGGCTACAACACCTGTGAGTGTGCGTTGGAACAGTCGAATTCTGATCAAATCATCTACAATTTTGTTTGATGAGCATCATAGGTGAAACATCATGATGTGTTTTTGGGGGCACTCCCTTTCCTTCCCTTCAAACTTGGGAATGTCTGAGGGAAGTTTGGTTGGCATGGGAGGCCAAATTTTTTGATGGTGGATAGGGTCATTTGTTAACTGAGCCAAGTCAGGAAAGTTGAGATGTGCCATGAAAGGGTGGTTTGACCTAAGGTTGATGTGAGATGGAGTAGCAATGACAGTGGGGTTTGCAGGGACATGACACACCTGTGTAAATGGGGGTACTTGTGGCACCATTGTGGATGGTCCAGTGCCCCCAAGTGTGGTAGGAGGGGTGGTGTAGGTGGAAGGGCCACTACCCCCATGTATCCCAAGTGGGACAGTGTGGGTGGAAGGCATACTTCCCCCATGTGTTACAGGTGGGACAACTTCACTGGTCAATATGGGTTGTGGTAGCTAGCTTATGATGGTTTGCATGACCATGGTGGGGCCACCAGCAGAGGTGTTTTTGGTGGTGTGGGGTGTGGACATGGGTCCACTACCAATCACTATGCCAGAAAATGGATCCAGGTTTGTACCATCCATGGGGCTTGATGGTGTAGTATGCAATTCTGACTCATATTGGTATGATTCTGAGTCTAAATCAGAGGTTGTGTGGCCTTCTAATGGTGTAGAGGGTCATCAATAATGGTCTCAATGGTGTTCGTTCAACAACCTGAACTGTGGTGGGTCGCCTCTCAGGCATGAGGAAGAACATGGGGGATCAATCATGTCTGATTTGTATGTCAAAATGGTGAAATATGGTGATGATTTTTGGACCCTAGTTTTAATGGCTTCCTATTGGCTTCAGGTGGTTACTCTACCACCAAGACTTCCAGAAGACAGTGCTTGGATTTTTCCTCACGGGAGTGCTAGTTAATAGGTGGCGGTCATTTCCCATTTCGCTTGGCAATTCCTCTCGGCGTCCATCTACTTTGGGGTTCTTGTGGTACTACTCAAAATGATTTTCTGGGATGAGCCCAAGTACTTCCCATGGTTAAGGCTATCATGGACTTATGTCCTCAAAGACTGCATATGTTTGACTTAGTGTAAATTATAAATGTTAATGGCTCACTCAGTGTCATGAACTGAGTTGGGTTGGTTTATATGGTATGGTTTGTGTGTATGTATTTTGTCTTTCTATTATACTTAGTGGTTGCTTAAATGTTTTATGAATATTCCACAAAGTTCAGAACATTGTCAATGAAAGCAATAAATGATAATCAGAAATTTACACTTGTACCATTTGTGAATCTGAACTATGACAGCCTAACTAAGTGACTTCCTTGCATCTATATTTCTCTTCAACTAGGAAAGGGTGTTGGGCTCTCAACACAATGGGACTAAGCCCATCTGTAGATCCACATGTCACCCTCCAGATGCAAGGTTGGTCAATAGGGAGGACGTTGAGCACCGTGAGAAGCCCTTCCTTCTCTACCCCCTCTACCTTTCAAGTCACCCATTTTTAGTGGCTTTGAAAAATGATAGATGAAGTGCTTATTACTATATGAGCTTCACCCTTTGTCTTATCCCAAAATATCCTGAAGGGTGATGAATGCATAGAGGAGGAAGGGCTAGGAAAGATGTTGATTTTAATTATAGTAATTTTTAATCAAGCTTGATCATGTTCATTAATTCATTAGCCATTTCATTTATCATTGATTTACACATGCTGCAAATAAAATGAACAAATACTGAACAGAAACAGAAACAGATTTGATGTACAAAGGCAGCTGAGCCGCACTGATAGTCCTTAATTTAAAAATCAGAATCTGAGAGACAGATTGCTATTTTCGGGGAAAATGTTGCGAGGGGGTCACCAAATTTTGCCAAAAATAGGTGAGGGGGTCACTCAAAAACTGCAAACAGAAGCAAGCTGGCTTCTGGGATGGGGTTGCACCTTTCAAGGAAAAATGAGTGACCTAGTCGCACCTTTCCGACCTGAATGATCGACGTAGTCACACCTTTTAGCCGATAAGAGTGACCTACTCCGAAAGGTAAATTTTTTTTGATCAAGAGCCATATCCAGCCAACATTAACCTATACTATGGGCTCGGATTGGCCTTAAGGAGGCTCAGTAGTAACTAGAAATGCAAAAAAATAGAGATCTAAGCTAGATTTGATAGAAATTTAAACTAGGGCAAGAAAATAGAATTAAAAACTGAAACTTGTAAAAACAAACCAGGGATCCTGTGGGATCAACCTGGTATGGTCGCCAACTCTGTAGTAGGGATTTCTCCCTTACTCTAGGGTAGGAATGGCTACCTTCCATCTATAGGATGGAAGGATAGGGTTCTTGGTAGTGGTGCAAGAAAAATAGACAGAAAATGAAATGGAACCGAAATAAAATAAAACCCCTCTGCACACAAGGTTATGGGTTAAGCTCCAAGACCATGCATACAACTATTAGAAAAACCCAAAGACCTGCAAGTAAATAATGAAAACCTGTAAGAACATGTTAAGAAATAGATCTGTAAGTAAATAATGTTAGAAAACTACAATCTCCCAAAGAAAAAACAAGACAGAAAAACAATTATACCTTCTAGTTGAAATGGGCCACCATGCCCTAGCTTGAGGGAGCACCTCTCTTAGGAATGGGGAGCTATGGCTCAATGGGAGGATGGATGAGAGGGAGGGTGAATGGATTGAGATGAAAATCATCTCAAGGCACTCACTTAGGCAACATAACAATATGGAAAGAAGGAATGTTTTGAGAGTGACCCCCACCCCTCTATTTATAGCTTTGTTAGGGTTTTAAGCCCCTGGTCAGGGCTTTAGCCCTTTTTTGGGGATTTTAGCCCCTTTCACTCTTTAGATCTCTTGGGTAATTTAGGCTCCTTTGAGGGGTTTTAGCCCCTTTTTTGAGGCTTTAGCCCCTATGAGAGCTATTTTGGCTCTTTTTAGGGGATTTTAAGCCCTTTTGCACATTTTTGAGCCTTTTTGAGGGTGTGGGGGTCAAATGGGGTCAAATGAGGGTCGTGTATGGGTGTCCTCGGGTGGTGTAGGCCATGTAGTGCTGAGTGAGGGATTTTTTGGGTTAATAACTGGGGTTTTGTTGAAATAAATACACATCTTCCCTATATTTATGAGGGAAGGAATAATGATTATTTGGACCAATTTGTAGGGAATTTAATTATTAAGGTCAAAATGGAGGGAATAATGATGGGATTATGATGTATAATTATGGTGTTGACCATATGGAGCTATGTGAAATTTTTTTTTTTGTTAACACTCAGGTTGACACAGATACACACTTCACTAGTATTTTTCTTATATTGTACTACCATAGGGATTATCCACTCAGATTCTTCAACAGGTTCTATGATACCTGCATCCAACATTCTTTCTAATTCTATATTAATGTTTTCTTTGTACCTCAAATTAAGTCAATATGGTCACTGATTGACAGGATTTGTGTCGAGATTCAATGGAATCTTCATTTTTACAATATCTGCAACTATCCCCTTCATTTCATAAAACTTAGTGGGGAACAGGTCCCGAAACTCATGTAGTAAGTCTATGATATTCTGAAACTCATGTAGTAAGTCTATTTTCTCACCACTTTTATTTCCCATGTAATGGTTGAGATCCTATTTGTAATATTTTCCTTCCTTATGTCCTCCTCTATCAAACTATTAAAAACTGATTGCATTATGATTTGTGTCTCTGTATTTTATTCAAGACTTGCTTCACAACCATGACATTTTGTATAGCTACTTGCATCACAATCTCTTTGTCCAAAATGTAATCTAAATAAGGCCTAAAATTGGCTACTTCTGTTATAATCACATCCTAGATGATATGCCTGTCTCCCTATAATGTTGAATATCCTATTACCCACTTTATTAAAATATCATTTTTATTTAGTAGCTCCTGACATTTAGCCTCCCAAGTTTTCCTCTCCTGTTCCCTTTGTAATGCCAAGTTCTCCAAGTTTTTATTTTGATTCTTTAGTCTAGTTAGCTATAAATATATTATTCTTATCTCATGGGGTCTTCACTTAGTGAAACCATGCCATAGCACGTTCGTTCATGGCATATGAAACAATACCCATATTTTCAAAAAATATTGGAAAAATGTCCCAAAATTGTTTTTTTTAACCCCTCCCAATATGCCTCCCCAATTTAAAAAAACCCCTATTTTTACTATATATTGCATGTATCCTTTTTTTCATTTACATTTTTTATACCCCTTTATATTTCTACCTAGTATATTAACATGATACCTCACATGCATTCTACAATGTTAGGTTTTCTAAACCATGGCAACATATTATGTATTCAAAGAATCCCCTAAACCCCTAGGTAACTTTAACCTTTGCAACCTATAAAAACTTATATCTTTGAATGCTAGAAACTAAAACTCATACTTTAGAAAATACATAATAGAATTCTCACAAGTCTGTCCCAAATCACATCACTATTTATTTTTGCAGAAAACTGAATACACTGCTTTAGATAAACCCTAGTTCTTCACTCTGAACTGAAGTAAAACAATGATTTCTTAAACACTACCCTGGGCCCTCTTATATAGCACAAGAAGGTCATCTACAGTTTACAATAAAGTAGATCCAACCCTTGGTCTATTTTTGTCCTTGGGATTAGAATCCTCAACCTGCATGAAGAAATTGTCTTTAATGGAGTGCTCTAGCAAGAAGAAAAACCTCCTTCAAATATACACCTTATCCCTAAGACTAAGTTCCCTTCTTGCACTTTATCTAAATCTAGACAAAAGAAACCTAAAAACAGTACTTACATAAATCAGAAAAGTGACTAATTCTAGAAAAACTACTTTTCCTAAAATTGGGAAAGCAAACTACTAAATCTAGACTACCAAAATTAGAATTGTTAGTCCCTTTATAACACATTATTTTCTTCCATAATCAATGTGTCGTACAAGACTGAATACTTTTCCCTGACAGAAGTTGTACTAACTGCAGCTGCAACTGTGATGTACACGCACGTCTATAACATGTGTGCCATGGCTAGAGGACACTTTTGAGGTATAAAAACTAACACCTGGGACTCAACAAAACTTGTTTGAATACTTAATGAAATTCAACAAATAGAAACAAAAGTCAAAATACAAAAGAAATGTGTTGAAAATTAAGTTTACATTCATAAAATCTAGAAAATAATAGTTTATCCATCTTATCAATTTAGATAATATAAAATTTGGCACTTGAAATTTGTCTAAAAAAACTGAAACATAAATTAAAACTTCTAATAGTTTGAAATCCATCAAATAATACCAAGTTCAACAATTCAACTATGGTTCAATAAACATTGTCCAATTCTTCTATCAAATAGGCTAGCATAGAGGTGGTTTCTGGAACATATTGGTCAATATGCCTATATTGTAGTTTCATCCCTAAGTGGGCGTGTCTTGTTACCAAGGGCATACCAAGCAAAGGTAATGAAGAACAGATCATTTATAGAATTCCATCCTAAAATGTTGAAAATCTTGAAAAGTTGTTGAGTTTACTGGATTTTGGATGGGATGTGAAATTATATTTTCTTCATATGAAGTCCAATGAAATTGGAATCCCTCTCAAACATCTTGAAACCATTCATGTTAATATAAAATAAAATAAAAAGTAAAAGGGTAAAATGAGAAATATAAACGAAAATGAAAACTTTTACAGTAACAAGGGTAATGGAGTCTCAAAGCTGAAATTGTGAGCCTCAATATGATAACAAAAACATCCAAAGAGAAAAAAAAAGCACATGATTACTAACTCGGATAGATTTAATATAAGCAAATTGAAAAGAAGTATCTATCATAAAGGCAAGGTTACGTTCAACAATAACATTTCATTTATACCATTGGCATGGAGTCTTTTAAATTCTTTGATATATCACAACTTCCATATATACCAAAGGCACCAAGTATTTTTAATGCTTTGAAAAATCATAATTTTCATTTATACAACTGAAAGTGAGTCCTTTTAATGCTTTGAAAAATCACAATCTTAATGTTAAGTAAGGTCTTCTACACCACTGTCACCAAGACTTTTTAATGGTTAGAAGTGTTGCAATAGTCTTGTCATGATCTCTAAAATATTTCAAATGTTGTTTCTAGAACGTAAAATATATGACAAGAGAATGCCACAAACTCTAATCAGTGACTAGAGAACAGAGTGTTTGCAATGAGCAAAAACACCAAAAATAGAAAGCAATATCCTGCAATGCTAACATAATAAGTT
This sequence comes from Pseudotsuga menziesii, assembly GCA_001517045.1. NCBI lineage: Eukaryota > Viridiplantae > Streptophyta > Pinopsida > Pinales > Pinaceae > Pseudotsuga > Pseudotsuga menziesii. Next base: position 5,406 of record LPNX010531706.1, on the reverse strand, counting down.
AAAATTTTACCCTTGGTGCATGAAAATTTGAAAATAGTAATGTGAAACTTTTGCATTTAGAGAGTCAAAATATGGAATTACCATTCTAACCCTAAACGAAGTTTTAAAGCAAAATATGTTTGAATTGACCAGAGATCAAGGGAAAACTCTTAATTTACAATTATCATGCATGCCAAACAAACAAAATGTGCACTAGATTAGAACTATGTTTGAAATATGCTCAAGGAAGACTGGAATATTTTTGAAATATTGGTGAAGATACTGATCGTTTGTTATGAGATTATATTTTCTCAACATGCTTGCATTCTACAAGCCATTTGACTCAAATATTGACACAGAAATATCAAAAAAAAATATTGATAAGAACATCCTAGATAAAGGCCCTCATCATAGAGTGTGAGATTGGATACTTCATCCTCAAAATCCCCATGGAAGTCCAGATAAAAGGGGCTGGGCCACCATAATTCAAAGTTAAATATGGTTATCATCAGTAAGCTTATCAAATACCATATAGTTAACATAAAAAATCATCATAACAATGCATAAGCTTAATCTAAAAGTTGACATCAAACTATTAGTAAAAATTGATAGAAACAATTCCGATATCTAGATACTATATGTGACAATAACCACAATAACAAGTTGAAAACTTCCGTTAGGATCTGAAATAATTAGGTGTTCATTACCACATCATTATAGATATAATTGGGTCCAGATTGTCCTTCCATAGTTAGATTTGATCAACTCTACTATGTTACTAGATTCAGTAGCACACTTGTACTGCAAGCTCCTAAGAAACCTGGGTCCTTATATTTTTCTGCCCCAAATTTTATAATGGTATGTTGAATTGTTAAAATGGAGTTATATCAATAGGGTCTTGGTTTTTTGATAGTGGTTCACCAGGATGGGGAAACAAGGTAGCTGATATAGCCCTCACCAAGGTTCAATTTCTACCGAGTAACATGGATGTGCGCTAGTGCATGCAATAGTAGCAGAAAAGATACCCCATTTGTGACTTCTAAGCCAAAATAAAATGAACTAAATGGTGTTAATAGATCTCTCATAACACAAAAATTGGTTGGAGCTAGGTGCAAGTTTTCGGTAACTTTGATGGAGTAGATAACCGACTCATGGATTTTAAGACAAATCCAACAAAAGCTAGGGCTAGTGGAAGTTCTAGGAAATTTTGGTGGAATAGAGACCCCACTCATGACTTCAAATCTGAAGGAAAACAAATTGAACGGTGCAAATGGTTCCACCATAATTCCAATTGGGCTAGTTATAAGTTCTGAGCAACCTTGGCAGAATACATACTACACAATGGATTCTAAGCCAAAGGAAACCAAATTGAATGGTGCTAATGATTCTCCCATAACGCTATAGACTGGATTCAATGGTTATATTGGTTATAGACTGAATTGAACAGTTATAATGGTTATCACCAGCAAGGATGGCTTCATACCACTCGATAGATATTTCAGGTGTGGTGTACACCAAACATCATCAATCTATAGCTGAAAACTTCATGGAGACAATGAAATTGAATGATACTAATGGTTCTCCCATAATGCTAAAGAATGGATTGATTGGTGTTAATGGTCCTCATTAATGATAAATAATGGATTGATTGGTGTTACAATGTCTGCAACAAATGATAGCATACTCAGATAGGCAACAAACGCCTTGACTGTGTAGGTGCCTCTGCTCATGACACTTTTCTTGATCAAAATCATCTGTTTCTTTTGCTAATTATGCTGCTCTATGTATATTCTAACTCTAAGTATTTTTAACACCCTTCCTATCCTTTATCACTCTATTGTTTGCTTAACACCCTGAACAAATTATTATACTGCTCTTTATTATCAGTCCTTAATATGTCCCAATTGACAGACTTAAGATGGATCCCCAACACACTTTCAGACTTAACTTTCAAACTTAATGTTAGTCAACATACCTCATATCAAAATGAAATTCTTCAACTGATAGGATAGTTGTCTTTGACCTTTTGCTTGCCTTAGATTTCCACAGTGATTTTCATGATTCTCTGATCCTCTGAGGAATAAATCTAACTCTTCCCACCAATCCTTGCTCAGATAAGAAAAATAATCATCTGTATTTCTTGATTTAGGGGGATGATATGAACTCTCAGAATAGTCAATAATTTGATGCTTTTCCTCATTACTACCGAATGAATATATTGAGTGCTCATAATTGATTGATGTTGTTGTAGTACCCCTCTCATGCATTTAACATTCTCAGAACCACCTTCAGAATGCTCAGGAATTCCCAAAAAGTGCCTGGAACTACTAGTTGGAATCTTAGCTTACTGTCCATGCCTCAGGATTCAGAAACTCACTGGTTGCAGAGGATCATTTCACTAAAGACACCCTCCTATTTTGCATCCTGCTACAGAGGTTAGAATTGAAGTGATAATGTGATATCCTACATCAAAAGGTATAGACATCACTTACAAGTGCATCCTATATCCATCCAATCCACTGATCTACTGAGATTAAAGTCCTAGATCTGTATGAACGTGAACATCAATTATAGCCCTGTCGTTGTTTATCATCACAATATTTTCATAACATAGGGTTTACTTCTCATATTTTGATGATGCACTTATATATTGCTATGATGTTGATTTATCCCCAGGACTCTCCAAATGCTGCAAGTGACTGTTCTAAATTAAAAGGAGTGCCTAGGCCCCAATTGCTTGGAAATTCACCCAGACCTTGATATTTTTGCTTGTTGCTCAAGCCCAAGGTTCTTTGAAACCCCAGGCATGATGTAACAGTGCCTAGAATAGTTGTAGGGTACTCCCATGTGGATATAGGGTAACACAACATGTTTATTTAACAACCATATCTTTGATAGTTATAAACAAGTTATGGCGCCTTTGTATCAAGATCGAAGAACCTAATATTAAAAAGATTGCAACTGTACGTTGGACACCAGTTTCTTACCCTAGATTTACATCAAGAATATATTGTATGAGTATTTGGGAACTTCATCGGGAGAGACTACTACTCATTTTGCAATGCTTGTTATCATGTTTCTCCCACTATGGTCAACAAAACCCTTACGATTTATCACAATATACCCAAAATGCACCAAACTGCCCTCCACTTCGCTGGTCTTGAGATTCATTCAGGGTTGCTTGGAAATACCCAAGGACATCTTGAGTATTGATAACTCTTTATTTATGAGAGGACATAGGCCTGGAGCATTTATAGTTTCAGAATAGGCCTAAGTGCTTCAAATGAGTAGTTTTGAGAACTACCAAGTGCCAATCCTATTACCATTTCTTTTATTATGCCTCAAATATGCTGCCCTGAAAAAAAGGTGTTAATTTATGTGTGATCAGTTGTCCAATGTGCACCTAGAAGTAAAGAGAATTCTTCCCTCATTTAGCATGAGAATTGTGACAGAGCAGAGTATGCGTTAACACTAACGAAACAATTCTTGTTGCTCATTAGAGGAATTTTGGGGTCTAAAATGGGCCTCCTAAGGAAAATAATAAAATAATAGTTAAAATAATAAAATAATATTGATTAATTTTCGAGGAAGAAAGAAAAAAACTACTTTTGTGTTCGTATTTTCGACATATCTCCCTGTGTTTTTACTCAAATTTCGATCGAGAGAGCTCGTTGGATGCAGAATTTGATTCTGCATCCAACGAGCTCTCCCAATCGAAATTTGAGTAAAAACACAATGAGATATGTCAAAAATACGAACAAAAAAGTAGTTTTTTTTAACGACAAATATGTCAATTCAACCATTATGGTTGACTTATTTTATTGAAATTCTATTGGTTCTTGAATTCCAACTCTCAAAAACTTATTTTGGCATGTTTACCTATAAGGCCCATTTTAGACCCCAAATTTCCTCTAATGACTAGACCAAAGGAGAAGAAATTAGAAATTGCTCATGGCAAGAGCCTTAACAAAAAGCTAGATTTTTCCCAAAATATAAAATAAAATGAACCTTAGATTTATACCTTTGTGCTTGTAAAAGTAAGTTTGCATCATAAAACAAAAATGACACAAAGAAAAGTCTGAGAGAGAGAGAGAATGAATTAAAACAAATATTATATCAAAACAATAATCCCACCCTGGAGGTCCTATTGTCTGTTCATAGCCAAGAGGGGAAGGATAACTTGATGGAAATAGAGGTCAGAATGAGAGGTACACCTATGCCTGCTGAATGCATTCAATGCCATGGAATTTTTTCCTTTCTCCCCTTACTTCCCATCACTGAAAATCCAAATGATACTTACAAAAAATAAACTGTGTACCCAATGAATTGTCACAAAAAAACTTATGAAAACCTAATGAATTTTCACAAGAAAAATCCATCTACACCAAATGAATCTTCACACGGAAAAACCTTGTATACCCAACAAATTTTTCATAGAAAATACCTATGTATACCTAGTGACCTTCATAGAGAAAACCATATATCCCCAATACATTTTTCAACAATATAGAAGCAAATGATTATTAGTTGAGACTGTAATTCAATGATTTCTCTTCACTACATAGATACCCAACTATTTTTTGATAGATATCAGATATACCCAATTGGTTTTGATATATACACATGATATACACCTTCAAACAAACCCTAATGATGTTTTTGACAATAATGGAGGGAAATAGGCCTTCCTTTTTAGTTATAGGCCATCAAATATCCCATGCATTGCAATGACCCCATTCATGCTGTCATAGGAACTATCCCATTGTTCTCAGCATCACACCACCCAGGTTTTTTTTATGGTCCGATCCCTTATATGACCATGTGAGAGACTACTAAGATGAGTTATCTTCCAAATTAAATCTCTCAAAAGAAGGCACATCATAGAGATGTCGATAATTCTATGAGTTTTATCAGTGTTCACAAACCTAGCAATATGGGAAATGGATTTCCATATCTCTTTGGAGTCTGTATTGTGCCCTATCTCTGTGTATTGTGCTATAACAGATATCCAAATCTCTATATTGTGCTATGTCACAATAGCACCACAATAGCACCAGATCCAAGGGAGATCATAGAGGCATTGGTGGTGTGAGGGCACAAACCAGAAGCAAGGATCAAACTACTGCTAAGACTGCACACATCTTGAAGCATGCCATTTATTTTGACATAGAGGGATGACCATAAAACCTAGTTCACATCACCAGTACAAACCCTTCACATCACCTTGTCATCTTGTTCAAGCCCACTATTATTTAATTTTGTTAAACACATTACAAATTTATAAGTTAATCTATATTTTGTTCTTTATTTTTCTTCTAGAATTATCAATGTAGAAAAATGTCAAATCCAGATCGTTGAACCAGTCAAATATATCTATCTATCTATCTATCTATATATCTATCTATCTATCTATCTATCTATCTATCT